>PVIH01007550.1:78579-99614 GCA_004025045.1 Sigmodon hispidus
ACATTATAGATGGTTGTGAGCCACCATGTGGATGCTGGGAATTGAACTCAGGACCTCTGGAAGAACAGTCAGTGCTCTTAACCTGTGAGCCATCTCTCCAGCCCCTATTTATCTGCTCTTAATGGAAGCACTTACCCTGTGGCTTTGGGCCTGGTACCCGCTTCAGTGGTGAAGGACGTGGGCCAGGGGATTCAGTGGGAGGGCCTGGGTCTGAGCGAAGTCGTTGGGGGCCTTCTGGATGAGGCTCAAGACTCTGGCCAGGGTCAAGGGACAAACTTTTAACCAGGATCCGGTTTCCCTGGTGCAGCCCTGTAGAAAGGGAGAAGTAGATGTGAAGTCAATGATTTTACCCCAAGGGACAATAGGAAGCAGCATATCTTAGCAGGTATCTAGGGCTAGGCAGCTCGGAGCCCTGCACTGGTTATACTGTTTTGCCAGGAAGCCCTTCTCCCAGGCCTTAGACAGAAAACCAGGTCCAAGGTGGACACTGGTTATTTTCATCAAGAAATAATTGTTCTCTGTGATTAGCATATTGACTCCATGAATGTCAGTAAATAATAAAGGATTTAATCTGAACTCAGGAATTTAACTGGGTTGGCAGTGAATATATGCCTATAGCTCTTGTTTATATAGCCACTCTTTATTCTATTAATTATTTTATTATTTTTGTTTGCTTTGAGACAGGGTCTCACTGTGTAGCCCAGGCTGGACTCAAACTCTTGACAATCTTGGCTTCAGCCTCCCAAGTGCCAGAATTACCAGCATAAACTACCATTCTTGTCTTCTTCATCCCATTTCTGAAAGCCCTGAGAATATCTGAACTTTCTTGCTTACAGTTTTGTAGAGCTAAGTGTCATTACAATGATGGACCTGGGAACTAACGAGTTAGCTCACAGTTAGCTCAGTGACAGAACACTAGCTTAGTATTCCCAAGGCCCAGTTTCCAGTTCCATTGCATTGCACACACACACACACACACACACACACACACACACACACACACACACACACACACGTGTGAAACTATAGTTCAGAAGCAAACATTTTGATTCTTAAAATCTCAGTGTCTTACCAATTTTTGACCTTCCTCTACTTTGACACACACCTCACCCCCACCATCAGTGGTCAGAATGCACGTACAACAACAGCCTTAAAGCAGAGAGTAGTAAATTCAGAAAAAGAAGAATCCTTTTCTTACTTTCTCCTTCCTTGGCATAGGACCCCTAAGCCCACTTGTTTGGTATCCTAGAGAATATGATGATCACACTTACAAGGAAAGATTTAGGCTTGAGGAATAGTGATGGACCCCCCCCACACACACACACACACCGAGTCCAGGATTTGTGTGGTTGTGGCTGGGTAGGAGACTGGGGGTTGCCTCAGAGATAAGATAGAAGTCAGGTAGGGCTAGAGAGGATGGGAAAGTCTTGGATACCATAATGAGGAGCTGATCATCTTTCCTGCGGTGAAAGGGACCATGAAAAGCACTGTGTAGAGTGAGATGCATGTAATAAGGTATGAGGACAAGGGAGTGAGCACTAGTCAAGAGCTCCTGGAGCACCAGGCACAGTGGACTGGGCAGAATAAGCGCTGGCTCCGAATCAAAATGCCAGGCTGAGGCCAATAGGCCACATTAGATACCAAATATAATCAAAAATCACTGACAACAGTGTGTGTGTGTGTGTGTGTGTGTGTGTGTAATTTTAAAAGTTCTTTAAAAACCTCACAGATACAAACATTAAAACAATTACACAGTCTTTAAAAGGCTAGACTAATGTACATGACTAAAACTTATCGGGTCAAACAAAAAGCAAAAAAGACACTGCCTACATACACCCTGATCTTCAGCTGCCCTTCAACCAGGCCCTAATTCTATAGCCTCCATGGTCAGAAGTCCCCAGATCTAGCTGCCCAAGATCTCTAAGTCAAAGTAATGGTACTTGCTCTCTAGTACAATAGCACATGCCTGTGAGCCCAGCACTTGGAAGATGAAGCAGCTGGATGGTGAGTTATGCCGGCTTGGGCCACATACAGAAAACCCAACTGAAACCAACCAACCAAACAAGAGGCTTCACAGCTACAACTAGCACACAGCGTGAGATATACTGTGCCGGGACTTATACTGTGACACAGCCACATGGCATCTCATCTTAAGAATTATACCCTATGTCAAAGTGCAGTCTCATAAGCAGGTCCACGAAATCACAAAAATATGGAATTTACAGTGCTTTCTTTACATAACGACCAGGTCACATAAATTCAAACATCCAAACACAAGTTCTCCCCCTCCTGAAAGCCTGAGCACACACAGTTTCATAGACTAGCAGCTACAATTCCAGATATGATCACACAGCCTTATGGAATCATCAATAATAAAGTCAAGTACAGTCACAAAGACATATAACGAAGACACAATGGTAGTCCTACCATCTCACACACTATCACTTAACCACATGCCATCATATAACTTTATATAGCACCATATATTACTTAAGCACAGTTTCACCAAGTTACAAAGGTACTGTGCCATTTATATTACAGGATCATGTAGTTTCATATATATCATTAATGTATCTTTGAATACATATAAACATTGTCACAAACAAATACAACCACATAGAATCCATTATACCACCAGGTCAGAAAAAAATAGCATAAGGTCATAAGCCACTACATACACAGAAATATGGACACAAATAAGATACATTTCATAATTTACTAGGTTACATTCTTGCAGTAAACATGATATCTGAGGGTCTTAGCTCAGTGATATATACAAATATAGTCACAAAACACAGGACACTTGTCTCTTCCTGCTCTAAACAAAGTGTCACATGCTGCTTCACACATTGATACATACATACCCTTCCTTACAAGGTCACACAGGCAGACAGAGTCACAGGGGATGTTTGGTCTCTTAGTATTAGAAGGAAACAGCTTCCCTGAGCTCCTGACCTTATCCCAGCTATAGACTGGCCAGGTAGTCACGGATCCTTCCCAGCCTGAGGGAACATGTGCTCTTGATCCTGGTGCCAGTGGGTTCTTCTACCTTGTACCTGTCTTTGGGTGAAGTTTCCTCCTGTGCCTTCGCTCCTGAGCAAGCAGGGCCCAGTCTGTGCAGAAAGGGTGTTCTTCTCCTCACCTCTGGCCCAGTAGAGCAGCTTATCCTGCCCAGCTCAGCACATCTTGCTTGGCCCTGCCCTGTCCTCTCTCTGGGCATAGGGTTGAGGAGGATGAATCACCTGGAGGGTGGCACAGGTGTAGACACAGTTGCAAAGACACATGGCTAGACAAAGTGTCCATGATGGCCAGAGAGCTACTGAACAAAGCCAAACACACGGCCATGTTGTGGGATATATGATCACTGGGAAAGGTACCTTCTGATTGTTTGCATGGCCAAGAGTGAGGCAGGACCGAACAGGTAGGACTTCTTGGGAGAGAGAAGGGGAGATGAATCTAAGCACACAGGAAACACCAGTGAGTCTCTGAAGAAGTCAAACATGCCATACTGAGGAAAGGTAAAGAGTCACACGGCAGAATTTAGATTTTAAAATATGGGCTAATTAAGTTATAAAAGCTAGCTGGGGAAACGCCTAAGCTAAAGGCCAAGATTTCATATTAATAAGTCTCCATGTCATTATTTGTGAGCTGGCAGCCCACAGAAAAGTCCAACTACACTGCCATGAAGCCCTCCATAGACACATGCAGGTGCCAGAGTCCCTAGGGCTATCCATCTGCTTCCTGGATCGTAACACCTCAAAGCAGGTGAGCTGCCCTGGGCAAGCCCTCCCCACCAGGCTAGCAGCTGGGCAGCAGGGATCTTGTGCGGCTTCTCTCCTTATGTTCCCCTGCTTCCTCTCAGAGAGGGGTGGCCTATCATTCTCCATGGCTCCTCTTCTTACCCACCTGACTCTCACATGGGACCTGCATAGGCTGCCTCTCCATTCTGTGCCTCCTTGTAAGCAGTCCTATAGAACAGACAGCTGAATGAAATTCAGACTCAGGGATACCCTGGAGTCCCAGATGAGGGAGGCAGCAATTTCCTGTCCAATTTCTTATGCAGAGACAAAGACAAAGTAAGGCATGGTGTCTAGCCCAAGGTCACATAACAAGGTAATAGCTGACTTTCAGGAAGACTGCTTCTGGCCTGGGTTCTTTCCCTAACCCTGCTTTCCAAAGCCATAAAGAACATGAGAAGACACTAATATTCTAAGAAAACAGTGTGGTGGGCTAGAGAGATGGCTCAGGGTTAAGAGCACTGACTGTTCTTCCGGAGGACCTGAGTTCAATTCCCAGCATCCACATGACAGCTAACAACTGTCTGTAATTCCAAGATCTGACACCCTTGCACAGTTATACATGCAAGCAAAATACCAATTCACATAAAATAAAAATAAATACTAAAAGAAAAGAAAGCAGTGTGGCTACTGAAAGGGATACCCCTAACTCTGCCCACAGGAAAGGAGCCTTCAGTTCAGGAGTCTGGGTATGGCCGTGGTGAGATCCCACTAAGGGCAAAAAGATTCTAGATCCCTGCTTCCTAGTTCTGTAGACCCCGTCTCAGTTTCTCCCATTTTCTGTCTGTGGCTACCTTTGTTCCAGGGCTTGCCCTTTCTTGGTGGCATCTTCTTACACAACCTACTGGCAGAACTTCCCATAACTCCCTTCTACCCATGAGAAAATCCTGACATCTTCACTAGATCTCTGTGGCCCTTTATGGCCCTGCTGAACTCTCTGGCTTCCCTCAGTTTGATTATTTCAGCTGCTAGAGTCTGTGCCTAGACTGAGAAGATCTTATTCCTGCCCTCAGGGGAGCTACTAGAGAAGGGTCCACGTCCTTCTTTCGCCACAGAGCTTCCTGCTTCCCCATCCATCCCACCCACCTAGATCCGAAATTGGTTTTCTCCAGACTCTTTTCTTCTGGTTGATAATTTACAACATTTGCTAACACACATTTACCCACACCCACACCCCCATTAAGACTCTACCAGCACTGCTCCTTCCTCCTCTGGTTCTACCAGAGTCCCCACTGTTTCTCACACACAGAAAGTCATCATAAATCTCACAACACCCCATACCATATGCCAACTATGCACAGCCATCTAAGACCCAAAGAGAACCACAGAGCCACCCCATGTATCCTATCAGTGTGCAGTGTGCTCAGCACAACATGCATTACACAGCCACTACTGTACGCCCATATCTCTTAGCAATGACAGGAAGCATCCTAGCATCCCTGAACATCCTAAGAATTGCCCACATACTCCCAAGCTCAGCTGTGAAAGTGGGGTATATACTCTTACTTTACCTCTGCAACCTCAAGACCCTAAGCTGGCTATAAGGGCAATGATTTTTGGTTGTTGTTGTTGTTTTGTGAAAGCACATACGTGTGTGTGTGTGTGTGTTAACCCAGTACACATTAGAAAAGAGTGTTACCATTGTGTGTGTGTTAACCCAGTACACATTAGAAAAGAGCGTTACCATTGAGATTCAGCTCAGGAAATAGCAATATTGACCATTACCCTTCAAGTTATATGACAAAAATATAGTAATAAAAACAGCATGGTGGGCTGGAGAGATGGCTCAATGGTTAAAAGCACTGATTGCTCTCCCAGAGGACCCTGGTTCAATTCCCAGCACCCACATGGCAGCTCACAACTGTCTGTAACTCCAGGATCTGACACCCTCACATAGACATACATGCAGGCAAAACACCAATAAAAAAAGAATAAATGTTTTTTTTAAACCCAGCATGGTACTGGCATTGAGAAGCCACATAAAGACCCATATTCCTACAGATACCTGAATTTTTGACAAAGAGGCCAACAATACACACGGAGAAAGAAGAGTCAAATTGGACAAATGCATGGAGAAGAATGAAACTAGATGCTTATCTGCTGGCACAGATGTGGGGAAAAGGGAATATACTTATTTACTGATGGTAGGCGAGCAAACTGGTGATGCCATTATAGAAATCAGTGTGGAGGCTCCGCAAATCCTAGAAATTGATCAACCATATGACCCAGCAACAGCACTCATGGACATATACCCACAGGATTCTGTATCTTACCATAGAGATACCTTCTTATCCATTCTCATTGCTTCCATATTCACAATAGCCAGGAAATGGAAGCAGCCTAGATGTCCATCAACTGATGGGTGAATAAAGAAAATGTAGTATATTTACACAATGAAATATTATTCAACTGTTAAGGAGAAATGAAATTCACAGGTAAATGAATGGAGCTAGAAACAAACATTCAGAATGAGATAACCCAGAACCAAAGAGACAAACACTGAATGCTTTCTCTCCTTTCTCAGTGTTGTTACCTTTGAATCTTCAGATATGTGTGTTTTATTGGAATACCCACAGTGGTCAGGAAATTAGGAAGAGGACATGGCAGGGGGCTTTCAGTGGGAGACAGAGCCTAATTATATAAAGGGTTAAAGTGGAATAATGGAAGATAAAGGGTTAAATTACGATTGGCAGGACATTGGAAGGAATAATTTGACGTGATATTAAACTGATTCCTAAATCCTTGTTGGTGTACCCACAGATTACTGTACCTATCAACTCTCATAAGAGAAAAGTGTGGGGGGCTGTTATCTATGTTACAGCCCTGGCTGTCCTGGAACTAGGTCTGTAGACAAGCCTGGCCTTGAACTCATGGAGATCCGACTGCCTCTGCTTCCTGAGTGCTGAGATTAAAACTGTATGCACCACTGCCCTGTCAAAGCTTCTGTTTTTAGTAGATGGTGATTAACATAGAGCCCACAGCTGGTCAAGGTGCTGAGAATAAAAGTGTACAGTGCTCAGACCTAAATGGGCTAAAGGGGATGTATGTATGTAAAATTATATATATATATATATATATTTCATAACCTTTCCTCCCAAGGCTCAGGGATCATTGTAAAAGTGGGAGTGAAAATATTTTATGAGCCAGAGATGGGTGACTGAGTAGTGATGGTGTCCATCTTTAATCCCAGCACTTGAGAGGCAGAGGCAGGCAGATCTCTGTGAGTTTGAGGCCACCCTAGCCTACAGAACAAGTTCCAGAACAGCCGGGGCTTTTACACAGAGAAAACCTGTCTTGAAAAAAAAAAACCAAAAGAATAAAAACAACAAGAAAAAACAGCCAGAGGTAGTGAATAATGATAAGAAAATATTGTTTGTCTAAACACAGAGGGAAATTTATACCTATGAACTCAAAGCATGCATAAAACATGCATAAGGGCAAGTCAGATAAAATCTCATCATGGGAAGGGGAGGTAGGCACAAAGTCCCAAATCCCATGCCAGGTGAATAGTTATTGGCAAATTGATAGCTGCTAGGAAAGGGAGACTCAGTTTCCTTTTAGGGTGTAGTCACTGGCAGATCAACCATATTCCCCTGGAAGGCCGCATATCCAAGGATATATGTGCTGCAGAAACTGCACTCGATGGGGTTAATCAAAAAGAACAGAAAGCTGGATGGGTAGGAAAGGCGGATGGCTCTGGGGGGAGTCAGGGGAGAGGGGTATGATCAAAACACATTGTATGAAATCTGCAAAAAACAAAAATATAGCAAAATATTCAAAATATTGGTTTTGATTTTGGTGTGTGCCTATTTGGCAGGTTCCCTTATATGGCAGCGCAGGTCCGGCTTCTAGCTGAATTTGAGGACAAAGACTCCTCCTCTGGCCCATTCTCACTGGAAGCTGACCCTGCTTCTCCCGCATCTCTTTCTGGAAAGTTCAGCTGCCAGCTCTCCCTCCTTCCCTGGCCAGCAGCATCCTGTCTCCTTTCTCCCAGCTGTAGCCTTGGCTTAATCTCAAGACAACCATTAGAGCTTCAGACTGGGCCTTGGCTGTTAACTCTGTGATAACCTGGGACAAATAGCTCTACAGCTCTGGACTCCTTTTCCCATATGCAAACTGGAGACAATACTGGTGTGCTGTTCCTTGTGAGAAATTGGTGAGAACTGGGGATCAAAATAGATAGCCCCAGCAGCTGGGTCTCCTCAAGGATGATGCAATCTCCTCTTAATAGCTCCCCAAATTTTGTCTTTTGCAGCTAAGAGGTGCTGCCTGGGGACAGCTGGAATTTGAGGTTGTAAGAAACCAGAGGGAACGGTGAAGAAATAACAACAAAAGGGAAAGCATTCTTTGGGCTTCAGGTCTAGGTCTAGCTAGGTCTGCAGGAGAAGGAAGAGAACTTCTCAGCTGGAGGGAAAAGGGAGCAGCTGAAGGCATGGCTGCCTCATCTCTCCCCACCTGCCTCCTGAACACGAATGGGCTTCAGCTCCACTGTCTCGGGCACCTTCAGAGTAACACTGCATCCAGACCTTATGAGGTCTAGCGCGGATGTTCCCTCAGAAAAACACAAGCGCATGGCTCTGTGAAATGTGAAATGTGCTCCTTACAGGAACCCTAAGGGGAGGCCAGCAGTCCCTTCTCAGAAGTCTACTCGTCTCCTGCCTATCAGGGTACTGTAAAAAAAGGGGGGGTAATTTCAGTAGTGCAAAGATGCTTTAAGAAAGTGGGAGCCGGCTAGCAAGCAATGAGCTTCCTTAAGGACTGCACCCTCCTGCAAAACAGGTTTCTATAAAAGGTCTCTTTGATTTTTACTTTTGGTTTGTTTTTATGAGACAGGGTCTTATTATTATAGCCCAGGCTGGTTTAAAAGTCACTCAGTACCCTAGACTGACCTCAAACTTATGGTAGTTCCCCTCCTTCAGCCTCCCAAACACTGGGTTTAGGGTTGTATACAAGTGCCACCCTTCAACTTTTTCTCTGTTTGGTTTGTTTTCCAAACAGGGTCTCATGTAGCCCATGCTGGCCTCAGACTTCAACAAGAACAAACTTGAACTTCTGATCGTCCTGGGTCCGCCTTCCTTGTTTTTGTTGTTGCTGCTGTTTTTAAGGTTCCTCTGCAAAGGGAAGACGGTTAGTAAAATACAAGAGATCGCTTCCCATGGAGGGATATTTAATAAATGAGGAGTGTTCTAAAGAGTGTTCTAAACCCATCATAAAGCAGACGGCCTGTCAGTAAGTGCAAGTCTGACAAAGGAGAAAGCCCATCCATAAAACAGAGGAACTGTTTTCTTGTAAAGGGAAGGAAGTTTCTGTAAAGTGTGCTCCCTTATGTGAAGTAAGGAGCTTTCCATAGAATAAGACAGGCTAAAGTAACAGGAAATGCTGGCAACCAGGTAAACTCTAGAGCACATGCTTCACAATGCCACAGACAAAATCCATCGCCTCTGCCCTCACAGGAATAGTGCCCTGTGTTTGAGAGCTTCCAATATTTCAAGAGTTTGAGCAGGCTGCTAGGCAGTGGTGGCACAGGCCTCTAATGCCAGCACTAGGAGGCAGAGGCAGGCGATCTTTGTGAGTTTGAGGTCAGCCTAGTCTACAGAGTGAGAGTTCTAGAACAGCCAGAGCTACACAGAGAAACCTCATTTCAAAAAACCAAAAAGAAAATGAGCAAGCCAATCGAAGATAAAACATTAAAAGGCCAACTTGTGGGTTCTCATGTTAAGTAATTGTTTAGGCCTCTTACAGCTTTGCTGTTTACAGTTTTAAATTTGTTAATCTATTATTATTATTATTATTATTATTATTATTATCATGGGGCGGGACAGAGGACAACTTTGTGACATGACATGACTTCTACCTTGACATGAGTTCTGGGGATTGAACTCAGATCAACAGGCTTTCAAAGCCAGTATCCTTCCCCACTAAAACACCTTGCTGGCCCTGCTGTTTACCCTATACTGATGTGCTCTGGCCCTTGGGTGGCACCCTTGGAGGCCCCTTGTACCCTCTTCTGGACCTAGAATATCAAGGAAGCTGTTTCATTATAATATTTGTCAGGCAGTCCCTGAATTGCAATCTGCCTTTAAGGACTGAATGATATACAGAATTCTCTAGAACTTAAGCTGTCATTTTTTAAAAACAGGGTTTCTAGCCTAGATTGACCTCAAAATCCCTAAGTACTCCAGAATAATCCTGAACTGAAGCTCTGTCTGTATCCATCTACAGAGTCCATATCTGGCCTTGCAGTAGGAGTCTCTTCTTTCTGATTCTCTTCCTCCTTCTCCTGTTTTCTAACAAGGTCTCACTATATAGTCCAGACTGGTCTTGGAATCATAGAGATCTTCTTGTCTCCGCCTCCAGAGTGCTGGGATTACAGATATGCACCATTGCATGTAGTTTATGCAGTTCTGGGGGGACGCAACACAGGGCTTTGTGCATGCCAGTCACATACACTAAGCAAACATACCACCTATAAAGCTACACTAAGCTGTTACTTTTTTAATAGATATAAATAAGGTATGGAAATTCAACTGCTTATTGAACATTTATTCTAGTTCAGACATTGTGTTGACACTTTCCTATGGCATGCTCCTAATAACTCTCTGAGCTATTAATTCCATTTTATACATAAAGAAACAGGTACAGCCAGGTGTGGTGGTGACACATGACTTTAACCCCAGCACTCAGAGAGGCAGAGGCAGGTGATTCTGTGAGTTGAAGGTCAATCTGCTCTACATAACAAGTTCCAAGCCAGCCAAGGCTACCCAGTGAAAACATAGCACAATTTTAAAAAGCGAAAAGGAAGAGGAAGGAAGAAAAGGAAGGAGGAAGAGGGAAGGAAAGAAATGAAAGGGAGGCAGGAAGCAAGCAAATAACTGACTTGAGGCTACATGGCTAGAATAACTGAGCTGCAGCTGGATCCTGGATGTGTCTGGATGGTTCGTGTGAATTTGCTGAGTTGGAGAAGAAATCATACTTGGAAGCAGGAAGAAGGCAAGTCTATAATGGAGGTGGTTTTAAGTTGAGCTGTCCCACAGGGTGTGTTTTCCTGCATACATAGATGGACTCAGGATGGTCCTACAGACAAGGAAGAAAAGCAGACAAGTGTGGATGCCTGGAAAGGCATGTAGATGAGGCATGTGATTAAAGGACAGAGTGTGCTGGATTTGCAAGAAAGTTCCAGAATAGGAAGAACTGGCAGGAAATGGCAAAAGATGCCCCAGTCACCACTCTTAGAACACTGACTTAGGGGATCATAGTGACAGACACAGGAACAGATAAAACAGGCAGAGCACTCAGAGAAGCAGCTGGAAACTTCTAGGGCTAAGACTGAGCCAAATGACATAATCCATAGCACACAAGACACAATGATGCAAAGACACATGCATATATATACAGGCACACAGACAAACTTACACACAAGCATCCAGAAAGAACAGTAATACAGAAAACAACCCATAGGGACAAAGACTCTCAAGAGGACAGGCACACACACACACACACACACACACACACACACACACACACACACACACAGGGTGGGGTGGGGGGAACCACTGCCACTGAAGAGCACAAATGGCCCATCCTTTTTCTATCTGCTTGATTGCTCTGAAGGCCTGGCCACCTCCTCTGGTCTCTTCTGGACAGAGGGTGGTAGCTCCGCCCCTGGGAGGAGCTGGGGACTTGAGAGGACAGGAAGGGAAGGGAGTGGAGCTACAGCTGGGAGCACTGGGGACAGACAGTAATTACCCAGTACTAGGGCTGCCACGCTGGCTACAATTACCCTCCCAATGAGAACAAAGCCACACAAGGGATCATCCCTCGGACCCCTGTCTTGACCCCAGGGCTGTCCCCCCAAAACCAATGTACTCACCCTCCCACCCACTAAAAGCCTGGTCAAATCTGAGAACCGCATACACAGAGGAATTATGACAGGGAAAGGCCCTTTATAGAAAGCTGGACATGGTGGTACACGGCAGTAATCCTAGCACCTGGGAGACAAGAGGCAGAAGGACCAAGGGTTCAAGAGCAGCCTAACTACACAGTAAGTTTAAGGCCAACCTGGACTATGTGAAACCCTGTTCCAAAAAAATAAACCTTAATAAAGAAAGATTCTGGGACAAAGACAAGGAAGCAGAAGTCAGATAGATGTAAGAGGAAGGGCAGAAAATATGCCAAGTCAGAATGGAGATGGATACAAGGTGCTCTGCCTGGGGCATGTAAGTCACTGAGGGATTCAGGCAAAATGGCAGGCCAAGGACATCTGTTGAACATGAGTACAATGGGCCTCTGGGCTTTGCCTGTGATGTTATCCTTGCTATCCTTATGAGAGGCCTAAGAGACACAGAGAAGCAAGACCACATCAAACTTTCCAAGGTGGCAGACATGGGTCTGGAAAGGGGCTCTCCCCATCACTGCAAGGGCATGGCTCAAAGATCATGGAAGGAATTCTCTAGAGAAGCCCAGAGACTGGGAAACTCACTGCCAAAGAGACTTCCACCTTCCCTAACCTCCTTCCCTGCAGCCCTGCACTGTGACAGGGGCTGCACCTACACCTGGAATGTATTAGGTGGGGAGGCCCGGCCTAGGGGAGCCAGGAAGAAGCTGGGGGGGGCAGGGAAGGTGAAGGCAAAGCAAAGGAGGCAGCGTGGGCGGCTGCAGCGGCAGCGAGCGCTGGCCTTATGGCTAGCGGAAGAGCTTCTATGCCAGCTGTAGCTCCCAGGGGCCAGCCCTGCCAGTCCCGCCTTTCCCACTTTCCAGAGCAGACTTTTGCTCAGCCACTTAACCCTTTCCCTTTCAGGGCCACTGTGAAGCCTAACACAGGAAGTGGAGCAGACAACAGAAAGGGAAAAGGCAGCAGCAGGACAGCCCACTGTGTTCTGGCAGCGCTCAGCACACACCTGTGACCCCACCATCCTGTCCTTATTTGGGGCCCAGGAAGATACATCTGGTGCCTGTTGTGTACTGCTCTAGATGTCTTACGTTGGGGCTCCTGAGACCCAGTGTATCCTAAAAATAACAAACATCCCTACCCCAGCCAACAGTTAGCTCCTCCTCTTGCCTTCCCCACTCCAGGAACAGCGTGCACCTCCATTCCCCCAAGCTGTCCAAATCACAGACTGGCCTTTCTCCACCGATCCTCTCAACTTCAACTCACACAACCGACCAACTCCCAAGTCCTGCAGACATGGCCCTTTAGTAGCTCTAGAATCCATACATTGTCTGCTTCCAGTCTCTGTTTCCCTCCATCCTCAGGGCCCTCTCCAAGGCACTCTCCACAGCCCAGCCAGGCTAATTCTAGCCTTGGGATGAACTCTGAACTCCACAGAATAGGAACAAGAAAGTCCTAAACTCATGGACACTGCCCCACACCCACCCCTGAACCACAATGGCCTCTTGTCTATTCCTCGAAAGTGCTTTCTTCCGCCTGGGGCTTTGGCACATGTCGTTCCTGTAGCCTGGACTCTTTTTCCACATCTCCTCACCTCTGGACATCTATTTATCCTTCCGTCTAAACAGTAATGTCTGCCCCGCCTCTCTCCATGTGGCCCTGCAACATCTGTACATGGGAAGGACTTGCATTGTCTCTTTCTTGCTAGATGTGAGCTCCATGATGACAGGGACATATCTTAAAGCTGTAGACACTCAATAGACATGCTGGAGAAACAGATTCCTTTCCCCACCTTCCTCTCTTTCAGGTTCACAAAGTATTTACGGTTGTCATATGATATCTCAGACAAATGGGATAAGCAATATTAGAAATTGGGAACTAAAGCCCTTAGATGGAAAGTGAGGCCTGGGAGCACAATGAACCAATGGCAGATCTAGGAGTGCTGAGGTTCCTTTAGAGGATGCCCTATAACCTTGACTCCAAGTGTTCGGGAAGTATAAGGCCTTCCAGGTTCAAGGAACTGGACATTAGAGCCCTAAAGGGCTGGATCTGTGGCTCCAGGGGTGTCTGTTCTCTCTGCATTAAGGAACTTAAATCCAAGTGGCTAGCCAATGACAGGCTAGCCCTCATTCCAGACAGGTCCTAGCCCCACCCAGCCAGCGTCTGGCCAACACCACATCTGCCTAAGGCATTTAGCTAACCGGCAGCAGAAAGCCACTGCTTATGTCTGTGTAGGGTACCGTTAGGTGTCAGTCACTCTTGAGGGAGCCCTAGCTGGGCCCTCCTGAACAGAGCATCTGAAAGGGCTGAAGAGGGGGTGCCATGCAGCTACATTGGAAACTTTCAATCCTTTAATGTGGGGAAGCCCTTTTGCCCACCTACTTAGACATTTTGTTGTTTAATTAAAAAGCTCCAGCTGACTAAGAGCCTAATCTAAGATGTTTCCCAAACCTACCCAGCTCTCCAAAAATCCTGCAAACCTCACCACCTAGCTTACCACTGTTCCTAGCCTGAGACCCCTCTGTTTTCTTCCAGGAAACAAACAAAAGAAAAATCTCCTGAGGCCTGTCCAATGCCCTCACCATGGAAAACAAGGAAGGAGCCCCACAAATATTTTTCTGGTAATGTTTGATTTTCCTTTCAGGAGTTCTTTACAAAAAACAGCTATCCTCAAAGTGTGTGCAACAGACCTCAGCTCCATGTACATGCTTTTAAAGTTGCCACACACAAAGAGAATTATCAGAATGTGGCTTTACGGACTTCAGCATCTGTCTTCAAGGATGCAACAGGTCCTCAGAACCACACATACCCTGCATAAGAACTACCTTGTTGTCTATGATATATGTTGGTGGTGAACACTCCCAAACACCTCTCTCATAGAAATCTCTCTGGAGATTTATAATCCAAAATCCAAATGTCTGTTGACCATTATTACCTTGCTATCCTCCTCGATCTCAAACTCAGCGAGTCTCAAACACAAGACACCACTTTCCACTAAGCCAGCTCCTGCTCTTGTGTAGATGGCCCCGCTGTCATCCACTAGGTCACAATAGCTGCTTCCAGAAAACTACCGCAAACTACCCTGGATTTTCCTCTTCTGCCTTGGCCTCTACAGCCATTACCAAGGCTTGTCCATGTTGGCACTCAAATGTTCTTCCAATCCACCTGCTACAACTTTAACCTACTACCAATACCTTTCACAAAATATATATGACACCCACGAACTTGTCCCCTCCACATACTTCCACTTTTTTATTTTGTTTTGTTGGTTTTGGATACAGGATTTCTTTGTGTAGCCTTGGCTATCCTTGAACTGGCTCTGAAGACCAGGCTGGCCTTGAACTCACAGTCCCAGAGTGCTGGGACTAAAGGTATGTGCCACCTGGCTTAATGCTTCATGAATTTGCGTGTCATTCTTGCACAAGGGCCATGTTATTCTTCTTTGTATCATTCCAGTTTTAGTATATGTCTGCCAAAGCAAGCATACATTTCTACTGCACTTAGGAAAGCTTTGAAACACTGGCACCTAAGCAAATCATTTCCCCATGAATGAGCCCCTGGTGGATCCTCAGGACAAAGTCCTTCGATAGCCTTATTCTTCCTTTCTTCTGTAGTAGCCCCCCTTGTGTTTGCATGTCTTTGCTGACACCAGACCTTCTAGCTGAACTGACCTCCATGTTTTCTAGGTGTATGAATGAGCCTTAGTAGACGTACTTCTAAGTCCCTTCTTTTGGGACAAGATGGAGCCTTGCATTGGGCACTGCTGATACCACCTTTCCTATGCCTAGAGTTCCAGAATTGCAACTGTCTTCCAAGTTAAAATAGTCAGATGACAGCCATCACAAAAGCAGGAGAGAAAGGTAAACTGAGGCACTCAGTGTCTGTGTGCATCAGTGGAAAGGATTAACTCATTTTCTTATAACCCATGCTTTCTTTCTGAGCTTGGAGTGAGTTGAGGGACATTCCACTCTAGGAAGAAGACTTCAGAGACAGTGCTCACTCCCTATAGGACCATGGCTGAATCACTGCCTCTCTGAGTCTCCATTGACTCAACTGAAAATATGAACCTGGCTTGTACCCCTAGGCTATACACCAAAATCATCTGGAAATCTTCTGTTGCTGTTGTTGAAACAAGGTCTCACTATGTAGCCCTGGCTGGCCTGAAACCCAGAGACCTCCTGCCTCTGCCTGGCTTTAAAGGTATGTACCATGACACCTTTCCCTTGTCTGGGAATCTTGTTTTGAAACCAGATTCCAGGATTCTAACTCCAAGACTCTGGAACTCTGAGAATGGCATTTATTCTTCAAGGTCAACAAAGAATTCTAATGCTTACTGAGGGTAGGAAACCCAAACCAGCCAGTGTCTAGGGACTTTTGCAACACTTAACTCTTTGAGTCTCTAAAGAAGTAACCAAGTAAGGATGTACCAGCCCCTTTTGCCATTTTGATCCCAGCACTGGGGAGGCAGAGGCAGGTGGATCTCAGTGAGTTCAAGGCCAGCCTGGTCTACAGAGTGAGTTCCAGGACAGCCAGGGCTACACAGAGAAACCCTGTCTCAAAACAAACAAACCAGCCCTAACATCAAGTCCAACTCCTTTGGCTGGGCTAGGGTAAGGCCCCAAGCTTTCTCCAACCCCCAGCATGTGAGAAGACTAGGCCTCAACCTTGAGGATTACAATAGGATTCTCCAAACTCTTTATGCATAAACCTACACTTGGAAGCCCTTCACTAACCCTCTCCACACTCTCTAGTATCTCACTGGGTTATCCCAATGACCCAAGGAGGCCTTGGGCTTTATCATCCTAAAAAATGATCATAGCACTCTTCTCCACCAGTAACTAGACAGAATAACAAAAAGAAAGGGCCTGGAGGTAATTCAGAGCTCTTCACATGGATAAGACATAATTATTATTTTCACACCACCCACCCCCTGCTGCTCTGGGATATGCCACTGGGACCAAAGGCTGGTGATTCAATAAAAACCTCAGGAGTCTGAAGGAGGAAGTCAGCAGACACATGAATATCTTAACATGGATACTAAAATGTCTCTAGCCCTTTAACTGAAGTTCAGGTCTCTCTCTTTCTCTGTGCATCTCTGTGTGTCTCTCCCACCTGCCTGCTTTCCTTCTTATACACACACCCTCCAACCACCAATCCTGCCCTTTTACAGCCAATTACAGGCAAGTCCTGTGGAGAGAGAAGCAAGTCACTTGTGCCTAGCCCTGGGCAGGGTGTGCAGAGGGGGAGGCGGGCCTCTCACAACCCATACTCCCGTGAATCACATGGCCCAGAGCCCGCCTTGTCAGGACTTGAGAAATTCCTCAGAAGGGTTTTCTTTCTTCATACTTTATTCTGTAAGTCCTCAGTGGCTGAGGGCTTTGTAAATAAGAATCTTACAGATTCAGGGAACTGAGGCACAAAGAACTGAAGCCATTTGTCCAGGGTCACACAGTAAGTAAGTTAGGAATGGCTAGATTCTAGTCTTTCTCTGACACCCTTTTTATTCTTAGTTTTTACCTTTTATTAAAATAAAAGACTCCCACTAGGCAGTGGCAACGCATGCCTTAAATCCCAGCAGTTGGGAGGCAGAGACAGGCAGATCCCTGTGAGTTTCAGGACAGCCAGGACTACACTGAGAAATCCTGTTCCAAAAAAAGCAAAAAGCAAATAGTGAAAAAAAAAAAGATGCCCATCATGCCATTGCAGAAGCAAGGACTTAACTGGGAAAAAGGATCCTGAAAACACTGTATTGATTTGGGGAGAAGAGGAGAATGGTTTGGGAAGGGCACTCTGCTTTGGAATTCGGAAGAACTGGAGGAGAAAAGCAAGCTCAGTATCAACCCCATGTTGACTACCGAGGTCAGAGACCAAGGGTCAAGACCTTCCTAGCTACTGCCTCCCAGACCAGGAGTGTTTGCTGAGTGGGAATTCAGTGTCCTCTTAGTCATTCGTTATAGAGGGCCTACTGTGTGTGTTCCCTTACCATCTAGTCAGACATTTGGTGAAGAAGGATGTATTGAGTACCTGCCATGTACCGGGTACTACTGTAGTCCCTTCGTTATACAGTGCAGAACAAAACAGACACAAAGCCCTAGCCCTCAAGGAGCTCACACTCTGGTGTCATAAGAGCAGCAGCAACCAAGTAGACATATACGAGAGGCTACTTTCAGACTGCATTAGATGTAAGGATAGACACGCACTGGCAGCTGTGATGGAGATTCACAAGTGGGGCCCTACTTAAAAGTGGTCGGGGAAGGTCTCTCAGAGGGGACATTTGAGCTGAGACCAGAAAGATGAGGAGCAAGCCAGGTGGAGGACTGGGCGAAGGGCTAGCAGAAGGCAAAGCAAATGCAAAAGCTCTGCTGCAATGGGAGAGCTGTGGGTGTTTGGGGATCTGAAGGGAGGAAGCTAAAATAAAGTAAGTATGTATGAGTAGGCTCCCCTCTACACAGCATGTGTCCAGGGGAGTTTGGAAAGCCAGCAAATAAGCAACAAGCAGAGCAAGGCATTAAAAGGGTTATCAGCTGGCTATCTTCAGTTCACAGTGGTGTGTGGGGGGGGTCCTGAAATCTCCTAGAGGTTCCCTAACTCTCCAAAGGAGAGCAGTGAGAGGCATGCCCTGTCTGTGCTTTATGCTTCCCTAAGTGTTACTGCTACGTGGTACTGAGCCATAGTCCTGGTGACCTGTGGAAGCTGAGCTATGAGCCCTGAAAGCAGCTAGATGCTCACCACCTCCTTAGTCTCAGTGGAGATGGGGCAGATATGCACTGCTCTTCCTTCAAGGCTGCTGAACTCGGTGAGATGTCCTAGAGGCTCTCCTGGGCTGCTCAGATACTCAGGGCTATGAAAAGGCCCATCCAGGACTGTGGCCCCAGTCTGACCTAGAGTTGTTTCATCACAGCAAACCCAAGCAACCATCCTGATTATCTTTCCAAACAATCTGCTAGCCCTGCAGCTCTCCCTTCTGACCTTTCTGCTCTTTCTACCTGCCAGTCCTTCAGCCCTTCCCCTCCAGGCTCATCTCCTCCACCTTTCTCTCTCATCAATACCTCCATTTCTTCCTTCCCTTGTACTCTGGCCACACACACCTAGCAAAAGCACACTCTAGGATCACTCCACTATCTCCCCCTCTCTTTTTCTCATACTTCAGGGCTACTTGAATAGTATAGGGGGAAATCACATAAGGAGAAAGCTTGGCATTACTCTCCAGCTTCAGTTTGGGGAAGCAGAAAGACCACGGATTTTGGACTCTGCTCTGGTTTTGAATCCAAGCTCCATAATGACAGTGTGACCTTGGACAAGTTACTTCTCATAGCCTCGATCTGCACCCCTAAAAATGTGGTTGATGATAATCCACGTTAGGTACCTCCTGAAGCTGAAACAAGAATTCCTGTAAAAGTACACAGTTCTGTGCCATGCACAAATGTAGGCACTTAGCTAATGGAAGACTTCTTTTCTCCTATTCTCCCAACCACATCCCCACTGCTGCCTTGAAATCCTGCCCCCCTTTTCTTGGGAGTGTTTCCTCTCCTGTTAGCCTCAGCAGTTAGAAGAGAAAGGAGTCTTAAGGATTAAGGGCACAAGGGACAGAGGAGAGCAAGGAGCACAGGCTTAAAGAACTGAAAGGAAGGCTGCGGGAGGAGGAGGAATAGGGTTTGAAGGGACCCAAGGGGCTAAGGATGAGCATGCCGGGCCCCAAGCCCTAGAACAAGAACCCGTTCCCAGTACCAGGCCCGTGGCCCAGGTTCCCATGCTGTCTGGATCACTCACCAGGCCGAGGCTGCGAGCCCTCCAGGTGGTAGGAGAAGCGCAGGGCCCGGTGGTGCTGTGGACTAGGGCCGCAGGGCAAGACCCGGGAGCTTGGAGGAGCTCCCAGGCTGCCGTCCGAGGGTCCGACAAACTGAGGCTCCAAAGGGCCTCCAAGTGCCGAGCCTGAGCCCCTGCGCACCGGCAGTCCCGGTTCCACGGCTCCAGGGTCCGAGTCGGCACAGGCCAGTGGAGCGGCGCCAGGGGTATTCGCCGCCAAACGTTCGGGATCCGAAGGCCCAGGGCCCCCCGGGACTCGGTGGCCATGCATGGTCCGGGCCTGGGCGCGGGGCCCGGGCTCCCCGCTTGGCTCCAGTTCCTGGGGCGGAGGCGCGGGCGGAGAAGGCCCGGCGCCCGGCGGAGCAGCGGCCTCAGGCTCGGGGGGCGGGGCTGCGGGCTCAGCCCCACTGCGGAGACTGGAGCCCCCGACCCGGGCTCCGGCCAGCAGCCGTGGCGGCAGCAGCAGCAGCCGCGGCCACCGCCGTTGCCGCGCCTGGCATCGCCGGCCCTGGCCCCAAGCGGGGAGTGGGCTCAGCGGGGCCGGGGGCCCACGGGGGAGCGCTGTCTAAGCGACTGCGGCTGGGCGAGGGTCGGGGGCTGCGCTAGGCGCGAGCTCTCCTGATGGACGGCCAGTCACTTCCGTGGCCGGGGGGCGAGCCGCCAGCCAGCGGGATCCCAGCGCGGGGGGTCTCTCCTTTCTCCCGGAATGAGAACAGACCTGGGTTCTCCGGGATAGTCGGGAAGGGTTCTTCCTCCCGCCGCAGCGGAGGCTGGGGGCGGAGGAGAGGGGAGGGGAGAGAGGAAAGGAAGGAGGGAAGAGAGGACGGCCGTGGCCGGGAGGCGCGCGTGTGCGCGGCGCTCACCGGTGGCGAGGCTTGCCTTAGGGCAGTCCTCCAGGACGATGCTCCAGCCGCGCGGGCAGAGCAACGGGCCGGATCGGGCTTCTCTGCCTTTGGCCTGGGTCGCCACCGAAGCGGGCGGGAAGATCCCTGGGAACTGGGGGGGATGGGGAGGCGCGAGCCGTTGCTGAGACAGCCGCAGCCACCGCGGCGCTGGGACCCAGTAACTAGAGTCCCGCCCCCTCGTCGGGATTTGAGCTTGGCCACGCCCCCTCGCTAGGGCCAGCCTCACCTCTAGCGGGAGCTTAAGGCCCTCCTTCTGCTGCCCCCGAACTTCCCTTCAGCTTTCCTTCTCATCCTTCCCTGGTCCCACAGAGACAAGTCTTCTGGCTCAATTTCCAAAATCTACCCTTCCGTCGCATCTCTTGTCTTCTTCCGTTCTCCTGTCACTCCCTTTCCCAGAAGCCTTTCCACGTATTTCAGAGTTTAGCTAGGCTTGGCTCATAGTGATCCTTTGCTGCTCTTCTTTCCCGCAGACCAGATCTCATGGTCCTTTACTTTCCCACTCGTTTAGCCTCAGTTCCATAGTTCCCTGTTTTGTCCGTTATCCGACTGGCAGCAACCCAATCCTGAATCAGTCCAACCGTTTGCCTTTTTTCCATACTTGTGCCCTGGCAGCTGAACACTACTGGATAATACTACAAG
>PVIH01007551.1:0-57647 GCA_004025045.1 Sigmodon hispidus
CTCAGATTTATCACCTAACAGTCAGGATACTCAGGCTTTTCAGAAACATGTCAGAATATACCAAATAGATAGGCGTCTTCAACCACTTCATAGACCAAGAGAATATGGCATTCAAGATTTCGTTATTTCGAATTTGGCCTTGAGAGACATGACAACTCCTGGCATCACCGTTCCTTTCTCAAGGTGGTGTTGAGCATCATAGACATCTTGCAAAGAGATTGTTTAGTTTGGCGAATAATGGCCTGAGGGGCAAAGGACTGCACTTGCACCCACTGCTGTCAGCGTGCTCACTGTCCGAAATGGACCTGCAGGATGAGGGATAGGAACTGCCAAAGCCTGCCTAGCCAGGATAAGACAGTCCTACCAAAAATACCCTGCTTCTATGGAGACTTGTCAGATATCATAGGCCAGTAGCCACAAGGATGGATGCTCCCGTTACACAGAGAAATGGTGGATGACTGTCCAGGTAGTTAACTGTCGTTGTCTTCTCCTATATTCTGGAAGTTACTTCATGCTTCCAACTTTAGGTATATATTTTCCTTCTCAGGTCTTGACGGTGTTGAAGATTAGATAGTTGAGGTTGTTATTACTTCACATTCCAGCAAAAACACTCAAGTCTTAGAACTCTATTATTTAGGATAAACAGCCTTAAAGCAATCCCTGTACATTTTTTTGTATCAACATTTTAGATATTAAATTGCACTTTGTAGTTGTTTGTTAGCGGTAGTTTGACCTCACTTATGTTAGTTCCTTCCTCTTTCCCACATACTTTCTTATGGTAATCCCTGTAGTATGTAGTTTTATACCTAGTTTAGAACCTTCCTATTTAGACAAAATGGGGAGATGTAGCGCGGAAATAATGGATAGTACAAGTATGGGAGGGGCATTGTCTGCGGAGACGAGATAGAAGCGGAGCGTGGAGAGAGAGGCGGGTCTTCCGGTCCCGGAGCGCGGTGAGGAGGTGGGTCTTCCGGTCCCAGGGTACGGCGGCGGCTCCGTGCGTTGCTAAAACTTTCTTTTGTACATGATTCTAACAAAATAAACCTTATTTAAAACATACCTATTGGTGGCGGGTTTCTACCGCGATAATGATTAAGCAAATAACCACTACGGATATAATCATTAAAATACAAGATCACACTGAAGAATGAATTCCAGGAATAGAAGACAAAATTGAGAAATAATACAAGCAAACATATATGAGTGAAAAAAGAAGAAATGTGAATAATATTTCTAAGAAGTTGGGTTGTAAAACAAATATAAAGGGAAACAATAATCCTAAAAGCAACACAAGAAAAATGACAACTCACAGACAAAGGTAAAAATATCAGAATTACCCAGACTTTTCAGCAACCATGAAGGCAGAATGTGTGAATCATTTGAAACTCTGAAAGTAAATAACTCTGAACCATGAAAGCTATAACCTGAAAGGTTACCTTACAAAACTGATGGTAAAATATTTTAAGACAAACACAAATTAATGGTATTGACAACAATGAAGCCAGAACTCTGGATGTCTTTACAGAATTCTTTATAGGGAGTAAAATGCATCCTAATTAGATAAATGAACTGGATATGGTTTCTAGCTGGATAATACTGATAATTGCTTTTCTCATCTGGCATCCTGCAGCGTACTTTTCAGTTCCATAAATGCTAGTCAGTAGGAGTGAAACTTGTAGTTGGGCACTACCTCAGATTCTTCATGTTTAATGACATAAGTGAGTGTTGTCTTCAGGAATAGGGCCTTATTCTCAGATTGTGGGGAAAAGCCAACAGCCTTCATGATATCCTGTGATGTTTGGAGGGGTCTATGGGACACTTTGGCCAGTGCCTTAACAATATGTAACCTATTCTTGGCACTGGAGGTTTCACTTGGTGGCATAAGATGTCTAGTTGGGGAATTGCATTCCCCATTATAGTGGTGACTGAGTTAAAATTCCTTTCATATATACACATATTTTAGGAAGCTTCTTCAGTAGTGTGTTTTCATATGCTTTTTCCAAAGGCCTTTAGTGTGCGTTGTTGTCTTCTCCGTATTTCTTCCTTTACTTTACCCCAATTCCCTATTTAACTTTCCCACTATGTAGTTTCTGTTTATTTCTTCATAATACTAAATTCTATTTCCCCCTTTTGGGGAGAACCTCTCCTCCATCAGATCTCATACTAAATATCTAAGATTATTTGGATTGTAGCACACATATGAAAAGCTTAAAAGATAACAGCTACATATACTAGAAACCATGCAATAGCTGTCTTTTGAGGTATGAGTTATTTTGCTCAGGATGGTTTTTCTAGCCCCATTCATTTATTTAAAAATTTCATTTTTCTTAACATCTGAGTAAAGGTATAAGTATATCATGTGTATAGAAATATTACTGTATTAGCCAGAGTTTTCTAGAGTAACAAAACTTATAGAATGAATATTTCTCTATGTATAGACGGGGGACTTATTAGAATGAACCAGAGGCTGTGGTCCAGCTAATCCAACAACGGATGTCTATAAATGGAAGGTCTAAGAATCTAATAGTTGTTCAATCCCCAAGGCTAAATTTTTCAGCTTGTCTTCAATATACACCAGAATCTCAAAGAAGCAGGGTTTAATGTCAGTGATGGAGTGGATTTCCTAAACCAAGCCAGCAAAGAGTAAAAGCTTCCTTCTTCCGAGTCGTTACATAGGTTTCCAGCCAAAGGCATGACTCAGACTAGAGGCAGGTCTTCCCAGTGAAAAGATTCAGATTAGGGCCAGATCTTCCTACTTAAAATTAAGCAAAAACCCCTCACATGTGTGCCCTTCCTGTTTGGGATTTAATTAATTCTAGATGTAGTCAAGTTGACAACTAAGAGTATTCATCAAAATCACCCAGCTACAAACCTTGAGACCTACAACAGTGACCTGCCTGTAAGACATACTAGGATTATAGTGGCACAAATGAGGAAGGAATCAACCTCGCTTTGAATGGATTTAAAACCTATTATGTGAAATGGAGCCTATGCCTGACACTACTCAGGTGGCCCAGAACTTAAGAATATAGAAGACAAGGGCCTAGGAGAAAATCAAAGACTATTTTTCTGATAAAGGAACACAGAAATAAAGTGACAAGAGAGCTGATGGCTATCTGTGATTCCAGGATCTGACACTCCTGCACAGTTGTACATGCAAGCAGAGTACCAATTCACATGGAATGAAGATAAATGTTTGGAAAAAATAGAACACCAACAGCACAGAACAAGTAAGACTACACCAAAATAAAAATTTCTGAGAATCTTCACTGGCTGAGCTTCAGACAAGGACTATTATCCAGAAATTACAAAGAATTGCAGAAATAGAAACAATACCAAGAGAATAAAACGGCCAATCAACAAGTAAGCAAATGACCTAAATATAAATTTTTTAAAAAGAAGTATAATGGCCACTGTTTTAAAAAGTTAGTGACATCCCTATCCATTAGAGAAATGCAAATTAAAACTACTTTGCCATACCACCACACCCCAATGAAAATGGCTGTTATCAACAAAGGTTAAAGAGAATGTGGAGAGAAAGGAACTTTTTTTCACTGTTGATGGGGCAGAAACTTAATACAACCCTTCTGCAATCAGATTGGAGACTTCTCAAAAACAAAAAGAAAACTACCACATCAGTCTGCTGTTTCATGACTGGGCATATTCCCAGAGATCTTCATGTTTCATAGGTATGTTTGCACCTCCATGTTTACTGCTGCTTCAAAGAATTAGAATAAACCTAGTTGTCTATCAAGGAATGAATGAATAAAGAAAAATTGACCACAGATCATTAAAAATATGAAGTTAAAAAACTGAAGGAAAATGGATGGATTTAGAAAGCAAATATTAAGCAAGTTCACATGATAGGCAACACTGGCTAGCGTTATGTCATGTGACGCAAGGTAAAGTCACTTGAGAGAAAGGGGTCTCAATTGAGACATTGCCTCAATCAGATGAGGCTATTGGCAAGCCTGCTGCACATTTTCTTAATCAGTGATTGGTGCGGGAGGGTTCAACCACCCCTGGGCAGGTTGTCTATAAGAAAGCAGACTGAGTATGCCGCTGGGAGCAAGCATCACTACTTCCTAGTGTCTGCATCAGCTCCTGCCTCCAGGTTCCTGCCCTGACTTCCTTGGATGATAAACAGTGATATGGAAGTGTAAGCCAAATAAACCTGTTCCTCCCCAAGTTGCTTTGGTCATGGTGTTTCATCTCAGCAATAGCAGCCCAGACTAAGGCACTAGCCAGTAATTTATGTATATGTGTAAACAAATGTACATGTGGGTATAGGATAACATGAAGAAAAGACTGCAAAATGGCTAAGTATAATGAGATGGGGAAGTGCTGAAGGCAGATGACAGAAATGAGTTATGAAAGAGGATTCATGGGCTGGAGAGATGGGTCAGAGGTTAAGAGTACTGTCTGCTCTTTCAGAGGTTCTGAGTTCAATTCCCAGCAACCACATGATGGCTCACTGTCGTGAAAGAGTTTACAAAGCTAAGTGTCTTTCTAGTTCCAAGTCTGTCATAGATGTTTTGGTTTTAGTAGTGGTTGAGTCCATAAAATATATGATATCTAAAGTGCAAAATTTAATATGAAGCTTCATAGCTTCAGTGGAGGATGCCCATCGTAACTGTATACAATTTCATTAAGCTGTATGGTCTTTGAAACAGGTTAATTTTGGTGTGTGTTGATTTTATTTATTTGTGAGTTTTTAAATAAAGATTCTATAGTAAGGAATAGAAATGTGATATAAATGTATACACATACACATAGGTATGCATATATATATTATGAAACTGTAAAGAAGAATAAAATTGTGTCATTTCCAGAAAAATTAATGAAACTGGAAATTGTTAGGTGAAATAGGTCAGGTTCAGACATAATATTGCATATTTTCTTTTACATGTAGAATCTGTATTCATAAAATTTGAGCAGGAACCAGTTGGGGTGATGGAAAGTGATTAAAAGGACAGCAGTGGTAACAACGAAGGACAGTAGGAGGAGATAAATATCACATTTTTCTCTCTTACAGACAGAATCTAGATTTAATGAATCTATATGCCCATATATGTTATAGAAACATGACAGCAGAAGAGAGAGAATTTTAAGGAAGGAAAAGAACTGGCCAGAGGACAGGGTCCAAGGAGGTAGTAGGGGAAAATATGAACCAGCTACAATGAGACATGAAAAAAAATGCCAAAGGGTTGGGGAAATCTTTGCAAGACACACATCTGTAATGGCAAATATCCAAAATGAATGAAAATAAATAGCGTGACTTAAAAATGAGCAAGTGAATAGAAAAGTCATTTCTCCAAGGAAGGTATTAAAAATGGCCAACACGGATACTGAATGGTTTGAATATTGGCTCAACACCATTAATAAACAAGAAGAGGAAAATCAAAATCAATGAGCAAGGGTGACCTGACATTTACTGGGATGACTGCCATCCAAAGGTCAAAGCATGAGGACACAGACGTGGTGACACATGTCTATACTCTCAGAACTAGAAAGGCTGAGGCAACAGGATCATGAGTTGAAGGTCAGTTCAGGCTACACTGTGAGACATCGGCTCAAAACAGTAGCATCCACACCAGGAAGATATTGTCTGTTGATGATGCTGGGAACCCTTATGTGTTGGTGAAAATTTAGATTGGTGAAGTCATTATGCACAACAGAATGGAGGTTTCTAAAGAAAGTAAATATACAATATCAGTTCAATGCGATTCTAAGTATATACCTAAGGAAATGAAATCTCTACTTCATAAAGATTTACACATTCATCTCACAATGGCCATGACATGGAAATGCATAAATGTCCACATCGGTGGATTTTGGAGTAAAGAAATGAAAAAAGACAAAGATGGAGATGTAGTAGGGGAGAGGAATAGAGAGGGAGAGAAACAGTGTGTGTAGATGTTATTCAGCCCTAAAAAAAAAAAAAAAAAAGAGAGAGATCTTGCAATTTTCTTCAACATAGATAAACTTGACATTATTCTGGGGCTGGAGAGATGACTCAGTGGTTAAAAGAGCAAAGTAGGACCTGAATTTGGTTCATCCATATCGGGCAGCTACCATCTGCCTTTAACTCCAGCTCCAGAAGGATCTCATGCCTCTAGGCTTTGCACGCCCAAGCACATACCCACACGTAATTAAAATGTAAAAAGATGCTATGCAATGAGAAAAACCAAATGAAGAAAGAAAAATTGTATGGTCTCACGGAATAACCCATGTTTATCTACAACTTACTATGGAGTCCAGACAGGCCTCAAACTAGATATCCTCCTGCCTCAAACTCATGCATATGGAGATGATAGGCACAAACCACCACTCCAGGCTATAAAGTTGCTGCCCTGCTTCACCGCATTAAAAGGAACAGTGCGTTTTTGGAAAGTCCTCTGTAACCAATGGGAATTCACACTGAATCATGCAATATGTACTGTATATGCTCTGTTAGAGTCCCAGTGCAGAATAATCCATGTGAGCCCAGATGAGCAAGAACACAGCACAGGTAAGAACTTCTGAGGCTGTTCATCCATATGAAGAGTTACCAGAGACATTGAGGGAAATGCCATGCTGCCTCATGACAGTTTGGTAGCTTGCTGGGCTCCTAAGAGCATGGCTTCTGCTTCCTTCACAGAAAGCACATAAACTAAAGACAAGCCTTTTTTCCCTTTGTTTCAGGCTCCCTGATGCCTGCATGCTGCATATGCTTTGTGAAGACAGAAGGAGACATTGCCACACTTCATTCCCAGTGAGGAATGCCGTGGACTTCTGTAGGTGAATGAACGGGGAGGGTATGTGAGGGAATGGAGACGGTTAAGCCTAGGAAGAGTGTGTGGATGAAGTCATTATGTCAAAGTATGATGCTGGTTCTCCATTTCTCCCATTCGTTCTTTCCTTTCCCTCCCTCCTTTCTCCTCACCTCCTCCTCCTCCTCCTCCTCCTCCTCCTCCTCCTCCTTCTTCTTCTTCTTCTTCTTCTTCTTCTTCTCCCCTTTCTTTTTCATTGTCTATCTTCTTATCTATAGCAAGCACATCCCACACAACAGCTCGGCGTCTGTTTTGTATGGTGTTTTTTCTGCAGTCAGAATATCTTTGGTTGATGGGAGTCTGTGCAAAAGTTCCAAGGCAATTAAAAAACAAACAAACAAAAAACTACTGTCTCACTACCTGTTTATCACAATCTAAGAAAGATACTTGGCAGTAGCAGCAATGGGTATAATAACCATATGTATCCATATGCCAGTCTTCTACTTCCTTGTTTTAAAAACAGTCCTTCTATATAAAAGTTGGTTCCCCATCCTTGGCCCAGACCTTTGCCATCTTGGCTGGAAATCTGTGTGCCTATCACTTCACAGCCTCTTTCTCCTACACCTCAGACTTTGAACGTGTATTGGAATGTAAGTCTGTGAAAACACTCATCTTGCACATGATCGTACAGCATATTTGCTCCTGGGAACCAAATATTGGAAACCCATAACATGGCTGACAGCTTGACATGAAATGAGGGCTCCATAGATCTGCACTAGATTTCTAAATTTGCAGATGGAAATGAAGAAAGTAGGTTGGAATGAGATTGCATAATTTTTGGAACACACTAACTTTAACTCATCATATGCTTGGATAAAAATTTTGTTTCCTCCCTGGAGGTTTCCAATTTGGCAGAGAAAAAAAATTCCTCTATTTGGTGTGTTAGTCAACATGAGGAGTGGCCTTGCATTCTGGAGGAGAAATTAGACAGAAATGTCACTACGTTCTCCAGAGGGAAAGAATTTCTGGCCCTAAGCCACAACTAAGGGGTTCTCTCTCGAACTGTAGGATCAACGGCAGCACTACAAAGGCAGCCTTTGCATGGCTAAGGCCATGCTACTCAGTGGTCAGTGTCCACTTCCTGTTGTGGCCAACAGATATGGAATGGCAGAAGCAGAAAGCCAGTTCTGAAGTTTGAGGATGACTGGGCAGTGCTCAAGACAGAAAACTGTACTTCAAAACCCTCTCAGGAATTCCACATCTAGGAAGCCCCTTCTTGAAAAGATTTTAGGAATCATTAAATGTATCCTCTGCTTAGGACAATGAAACATTTACCCTTTTCTTACTCAAGAAAGAAAAGTCCAGAAGAAACTCTGTGCTCTTCAGAAAGGTTCAGTTAATTCATAACAAAAACAGAAAACTCTGAAGAACAAAAGTGTCCCTTTGGGATATTGACATTGAATTTCTTTCATTTCAGAGCCATTCTTGTGGCCTGTGACCAGGAGTGGGTTACAGAAGAGCACTCTGCTTCCTCTGATGCTGAAAAGGAGGAGCCGTATCTTTGCTTTATTCCTGTAGCAGGAGGAAGTCCTGCATTCCAGAGGCCACTGAGTAGGTACTTAGCCACGAAAGCATCAGTACTGCTGCTATCATCATGCTTATTTTGATTCGTTGAGTTTTGCACCAAGTCCAAACACGTCACCATCTTCACGCTTTGTTAAAGCCATCTGCGTGAGGCCGGCACAGTCAGCTGGAGTATGTAATAGTCTCCACATGTATTCATGTCCTCATTTTAGGTAAAAATATGATTTCAAACTTTTTTTTTTTAAAAAGAATGGAAAAACAAAATGAATCAAGAGAAATAAATGTAATCTAAATAATTATAAGTAAAAAACATATTAGAATAACAATGTAGCTAGATATTTACAAATTTAAATTTAGTTGCTCAAGACCTTATATATACATATTAATTGACACAGAACATCATCTTTGAAAAAAATTATGTTAAAAGTTAAGGCAGTTTAAAACATGTATAATGCCTTTTTATAAAAACATGAGTATATGTGTAAAATGCAAAGGTATATGTTTACAAATAAGAAATTAATTTAAATGTATTTAATACAACTGACCATAGACCAGGTAGGAGCAGATTATCAGTAAACCTTGAGTTTACTTATATGGAACTATATTTTCTATCTTGATAATTATAGAAAAATATTACTTTATAATCAGGAAAAATTGACTGAGATAATATTATGTTTTACATTTTTTAAGACAAAATCTTTTTGCTATATGTAAGGATGACCTTGACCTCGTGGTTCTTGTGCTTCTACTTTCCCAGTACTTAGATTACAGGTATGTACCACCATGGCCAGCAGTGGCAATAATCTTTAGAAAAACATTTTTAAATTATCACATATGTCACTACCTAATACTTACTGAATCATCCTTAAGTTTTGCATTTGGTTTGTTTTTAGCCATAGTCTTTCCTCTCTGCCACCTCTTTCCAGATACCCCCTGTTTCCACCCACCCATCCAATTTCATAGTCTTTCTTTTTCAAAACAACAAGTGGGTAGGAAAGTAGTATGAAGTTCATTTGTGTTGGCTAACTGCTCCTGAACAGGAGGCCTGCCCTACAGTGTACTCAATATACCCAGTGACACTCCACTGAAAACAAAACAAAACAAAACAAAACAAAAAAAACAAAAACAAAAACAAAACGAATTTTCCCTCTTGAGGCAGCTAGTAATTGCAAGGAGCTTCTTGGTTAAGGGTGGGAATGACTTTCGATATTATTTGTTAGCTATTGTTTTGCAAGAAAGCACACCAAACAAAATACCATGAAAACATTTAATTTTCAATGGCTTATTTTATTTTAATTATGTACATGAACAGGGGGCAGGACATGTACACCTGAGTGCTAATGCCCATGGAGGCCAGAAGAAGACATTGTATCCCCTGAAGCTGCAGTTTAGCTGGTTGCCAGTTGTTCCATTGTAGGTTCTGGAAACTGAACTCAGGTCCTCTGCAAGAGATGTAAGTGCTCCTAACCACTGAGTCATCTCTCCAGTTCCCAAATATTAATTTGTGTTAAGGCCCACGAATCTGTGGAATATCTAATGTTTGACAGATCTGTGCTGAGGTTGGTTGATGCTTTGTGCTAAACTATCCCCCTCCCACCCCCGCCAACCTTGATATGTGACTGTATCTGAAAATGAGATATTTAAGGAGTTAAATGAAGTTATCATGGTGGCCATAATACACCTATAGTCCTAGTAAGGAAACATTTTTGGATACAGACATGCTTAACGGGAGAATCCTGTGTGAACAGAAAGCCATCTAGAGCCTAAAGGACAGGTCTCAAAAGGAACTGGTTTTGCTTATATTTTGCTCTCAGAATCCTGGCCTCCAGAGGAGTGAGGGAAGAATTTCTTTTGATTTACTCTCCTAGTGTGCAGTGCTTAGCTGTGGCATCCTTGATTAATTAACACAGCTGGGCTTGTCTGTGCTCAAGCTGTTCACTGGCTGGAGCTCTGCTCTAGCTTGGATTTACTTTAGCTCAGGAAAAAACCAAAAACAAAAAACTTTTCAATGTCTAAATTCCTTCTTCTGGTACCTGTGAACTATCCGTGGCAGGTTCTTTAGAGCATCAGCATGTCTTTCTTAAGCTATTGTTATTGATCATAACAATTTACATGACTGAGCCCAAGAACATTTCAAAGCAGTGTATTTCTATGGAGATGGGATAGTGGTGTGTGGGGATGGGTCCAACAGTATTCTCCTTCATAATACTTTAGATGTGTGCTTTCATGGTAGCTCTGCCTCAAGCTATACACACACACACACACACACACACACACACACACACACACACACACACACACACAAATGTATCTCTACATTTCCAGTTTAGGACTTAATGTTCTTTACATTCTAAAACAGGATTTATAACTTTGCATTTTATTTATTGCATAACATACATACTATATCCATCCCCACTATGAATTGGAACTACAGTGCTGCATTTTCAATTATGTAGACTGGTGTCTTAGTTTCTTCTCCATTACTGTGATAAAAACACCCCAATAAGAGCAATTTACAAAAGGAGAGATTTATATTGGCTCATGGTTTCTGGGGATAGCCTCACATGCTGAAGAAGTCAAGCCCAAAGAAGCTGGTGGCGTTGAACCCACAGATGAAGAAGATGAATGCTTATTCCCAGTCCTCTTTCTTCAATTTATTTGGTACAGGATCATGGCCTAGTGAATAGTACTGCCTACAGTGGGCAGCTCTTTCTACCTCAATTAAACTACTGAAGGTAACCCCACAGGCATGCCAAGAGGCCTGGCTCTCTTGTGATTTTAGATCTCATCAGGTTAACAACTGAAGCTAGCTATTGTGGCTAGTGAGGAACAGAATAAACAAAAAAATCACATGGAAAATGTGCTTCTGAGTATCAGTCAATAAAATGAGCACACAAATTATTCAATGCAGAAGTTTAATTCAAGTGAAAATTTCATAGTGTTTTCTACATTGCAATTACTCAATACATATTTGCTGGATAAAGTCTGTGAGAATTTGTTTTGATTATGAGAACTGTTGCTAAAACATGTTCAAGATGTGGGAAATCCCACTTGTTGAAACAAAACTTAACAGCAATAAAAACAATACATACAAAATGCTGATGACAGTATTAGCTGTAAAGTGTCACAATTTGGAACCCACCATCAGTGCTTTGGTTAAAAACATGTGGAAGCATTTTTTTTTTTTTTTTTTTTTTTGGAACTGATGAAAGTTTTTGACACTCTTGGATGGAAGATTGGCTAAAATGTAGCCATTTTGATGCCAATTTAAAAACAAAAACAAAAACAAAAACCTGTGATCTTATTTTTCCATACCTAGTGCTTTTTCTTCAATGCATAATTATTGTGAAAAATTATCAATCAGAGGCTTTTCCCCCCACTTAAAATGCAGTGACTTTCATTTTCCTGAGAGTAAATCATGAAAACTTCTGTGGAGGTCTATTCAAAGAAAAAGTAAACCTTGGCTCCAAACTCCTTTTACAAATCAGAAAGCAGAATTTTTCATAGAAAATCATTGAGGTAGGGAAGTAAATTTTTTAACCCATTGGTTAATTATTTTTAAAAATTTGGACTAAAAACATGACTAGCCATATCTATCTAAAAACTGTTTAAGTGTCTTATGCAATCAGTAATTCAGTCACTTAAAAAGTACGTGGAAATTTCAGGGCCAAATAGCAGTCATATTTATTGCATTTGGTGCATGCACACGCTCTAGGGATATCCAAATGTGTGCATAATACCCCTTTGTCTGTTCTAAAAACCCTCTCCAAAGCTCTGGTCTGAATTATATTATATGGTTTAAACGTATCCTCACTCAATTTCAGGAGAGTTATTCCCAAGCCTGTTTTGAACTGAACACATGTGACATCTGTTTTCTGTTTGTGAATTTCGAATGCTTGGCACTTTAATTGGGATAGTTTTCTTGGGGATGAAATCATTTCAAATATTCGCTGAATCAAAACATTTGCCTCCTTTTCCAGTTTCCATCATAGGCTGTTGGTAGGTTTCCCAGACCTGCTTTTCTTGTGCTTTAGGGAGGAACCCTCCCTGCCTTGGTGTGTAGGAGGGGAACAAATGAGGAATCGAGAAGCACACAGAATCTGGACAGATGCCTTCCTCACCTCTACCCCATGCCCCAGGCTTCTCTACATGTCACCTGACTTGCAGGTTCATTTGTATGTTGTTGGTCATTTTTAAACCTTTCAGTTTCTTTCTTTTTGATAATTTGAATCTTCCTTTATTTTTTCCCTTTGAAAAAAATAATTTCTGCTTTGTTTTGTTGAGACAGGGTCTCGAGGAGTCCAGGCTGGCTCCACGCTCATTGTCCTTGTTTTATTTCACTTGCTGTGAAAAATACCCAACAACAAGTAATTTGGGAGAGAAAAAAATTAATTTTAGCTTACAATTCCAGGCTCGTTTCATTATTTCTGGGAAGTCAAGGGAGTAGCAGCTTGAAGCAGCTGGTCACACCACACCTACTGTACAGAGCAATGAATGCATGCATGCTTGAATTCAGTGCACTTTCTCTACTCTTGAAAACAGTCCTGGACCCAAAGTCAAGCTATGGCACTGTTCACAGTGTGCTGGTTGGCTTTTTCCACCTCTATGAACCCTTAAGAAAACCATTCCTCACAGTCATAGACATACCTAACCCAAGCAGTTCCTCATTAAGACTTTCCCCAGCTGATTCTAGGTTCACCCAACTTGTTACATAATCAAGAGTGACTTCTGATCCTGCCTTTAGTTCCTGTGTGCTGAGATTATAGGTATGTACTACATGCATGGTTTTATACAGTGCTGGGGATGACTGAACCAGGGCTTTTGTGCATGCCAGGTAGGAACTCTCCCAACTGAGAATATCCCCAACCTATCTTTGAAAATCTGATTGAGAACAGAAAATAAAACAAAACAAACAATAAAAAATTTCCCCATAGGTGAAGGTCTGTGAAGCCACTGGCAACTCCAGCTCATGGGATTCCCTCCCCCAGCTACTCGCTCTCCTTATAACTCTGCTATTTCACAGCATCTCTCCTTGTCTTCCTGACTCTCTGCCTCCCTCTCTTGCTTCTCTCATGGCCAAGTCTAGTCTGATGGCCATGTTTGGTCTACTACTTTCTCTGCTCTAGATTTTTTAGATGTCTCTGGCTATATTCCCCCCCCTGCATCTACATAAAAAATCTTGCACTTAACCATCAGTCAAGTCATCGGTTTATGCATCTGGTTTCAAAACACTGGAGATGGACACAGCTGTATCACTTTCCAAGGGGCCTGGCTCCTCCTAACTGAACCAAGCTGCTGATTAAACTCTTCTACCGTATGGGTCATTTGTTGCTGGATTCTGCCATTTATCATATTCAACTCCAAATTGTAGAGTCTGCCTCTTCAGCCGTGTCTTCCTTCTACATGCTACTCCAGTGCAATTCAGAGCATCTCTCAATCTCTCTGTCTCTGGGCACCCATCATATGGAAAGACTGTCTTTCTCCTAGGACTCACGTGTAAGGATTCCTGGCATTCTACGTAGCTGGCCCAACTCTGGCCCAGGTGGGATGCACCTTGTACTGAGGCACGCCCCTGGGCGTGGCTGCATAAACCCTGCTGCACTGCCTATGGAAGCACCTCCCTGGACCCAGAAGCACCTCCCTGTACCATGGCTGGACCGGAAGCACCTCCCTGGACCCATGACGCATACCCATGCACACCCCTTCCGTTAAAAGTGATTGCGAGCAATGTGCTCCGGTCCTTTTCTTCTCTGTCCCCTGACATCCGTCTTGCTCTTCTGTCTCTTTACCTGCCTGGGACTCCTCTCTTAAATAAACTCTAGTGTGTGGCCTTGTTAGAGGGTACTTGCTTTTAAGTGTTACCTTGAAGCTGTCTGCTCTGTCCCTGCTGGTTTCTGGATACTACTGCTGATACAAAGGTTGTACCCATCACCAGGTCATTTATCTCACTCTACTGGGCCGCCATCACATAGAAAGAGATGCCTCTTTTTTTGTGATTTGAGACATTCCTCTCTAACAGGTCTCCTGGTCCACTTGGAGATGCCCAGGATTGAAGTTCTTATCACTAGGACACTTAGGCTTTGTTGTCTTTGCTCTCCATCCCCAGATGTTCTCCTATTCAGATTACTCCTCATAAGCCTCCTCAATCTCTTTCTCCATGGACTCAAAGATTCCATTATGTCTTGCTGCAAATGGCTTGGCCTAGGTCCAGCTCAATTGAAGACTGCACACTAGATTTTGAAATTCTCAAAGTTTGTAACAACTTGTGCTACCACACAAGCAAATGATTCCAAAAGTCTATCTCTAAGCTTCTTCTACTTTCTACTCTTGAAAAAAAAAAAAAAAATCTCTTCTGTCTATGCTTTCTTTGTTCTTTGCTTTCAAAAAATCTTCTAAGACCATTGTCTAAATTCTTACTGCAGGATTTGTAAATTTATTGAGTGTGGTTAAAAAATATGAAAAAAGGTTGATAGTTAAAAAAAAATCTATACACTGGTAATCTTAATTTGCTACCATATGCTTGTATATAACTTGGATTCTACTCTTGTTAAGAAAAATAGGTGTTAAAAATAATGGAAAAAGGGGCTGTGTGCCTGATGATCTCATCAGGATGGAAGCAACCATGTGGCTAGCAGCCGTTTTTATTAAGGTTAAAGAGAGAGAATGCATGCTATGTAAGTTTAGCACCATCTCAATTAAGATGACCATGTGATATAAACCAACTAAGACAGCATCTATAAAACTTCCTAGTCCTAATGAGCCTTCTACTTCTTACATCTCCATATAGAATAAAAAGGCAACAGCAGGTCTCTTAGATATTTTGATTAGGATGAATTTTTATATGATGGTTTTGTCCTGAGACTAAAATTTTTAGATAAGGACAGTGTTAATTTTTAAGGTCTAGCAGAAATTGATTTGGAGAAGTATACCTAGTCTCTTTATTTTTGCTATGTTAAACTTTAGCTATTTGGATAAATTGAGTCATACAAGAAGCCAATATCCTCTAATAATACACTATGGAAGGATCAGAAAATTAAGATTCCTGGTCTTTCTGTGGACTGTATTTATGGTTTTGTAAATTCTCAGTCTCTCTATAGACTGTATTTCATATTTAAAACTTTATTTTGATGCTAAAAGATCTTCAATTAAAATTCAAACTCAAATTTTTTAGGTTCAAACTTAACAGAGACAAAACTGTAACATCTTAATGTTATAAAAGTTACTAACTTGTAAAGTGTTAAAGATAATTAAGATACACAAGTTAAGGGTCAGTCGCCTTATAAATGATCAAATTCTTTAATGTGCTCAAAAATATGCTTGTAGTCATACCAAGTACAAATTCAATTTATTTCCAGGGACAAACTTTATTTAGCCTTCTATAGATTCTACCAAGGTTAAGCCTGAAGCAAGTAACTAAGAACAAGTAAAATTTTAAAGTTTAAAATCAGGTATATTTAATAGATTAGATGCTAGCCCTCCAACCTATCAGAGAGACCTGCTGAGTATGGAATTTAAGATAGTTAATTAAAAAGCTACCCACGGTGGACAAAAATGCCAGTGCCTAGTTGCAGTAGTCCTAAGGGCTCTTCCAAAGATGACAGTGCAAACCATACCCGAACCTTGCTTCAAGTGTAGCAAAGCTGCTCACTGGGTGAACTGCCCTTCACACAGCCTGCCGCCAGGTTCCTGTCCAAACTGTGGACAAACAGAACACTGAATTAATTAGATCTGTGTCATGTTTAACTGGTACATAGGCAAGTTAGATTACACTTTCTACTGAGATCTGATGATCTCAGATCTGATAGCAAACTGAAGCTTTATCTGTTTAGCAGCAGCAAGCAGTCAGCTCCTCCCTACAAAGCTGCTGCTGCTGCCTGGTCAGTTTATTTCATCTGTAAAAAAAAATCAGGCCTTGCTTTTTCCAGAGCCACTAGGTGTCCTGCTGAGAAAGGCAGATTCAGATAGCTTCACCTTGCTAACAGGCTCCTCATTGAGAGAGATAAACTTGCAAAAAATAGGTTTCAATGTAAAAAACAAACTCAAGCTATCATGCTAATACCACTTTTTACTAATCCTTTATTTAAAAGAACTTGCTCTTCAATGACTGCTCCCAGTCACCTATGTTTTATGGTAAATGACTGGATGGAAGTTAATGTAAGTTGTGAGGGTGTAAGGAAGTGAGTTAAGGTATGTAAAAAATGAGAAATGTTTCAGATTTCTTTTCCTATTGCTATGCTATTGTTATATCAAGGCTTCAAAAGTTCAGGGTTTAAACACTAATTAATGGAGCTCTGATAAGCTATTAATCTAGCCTTGATAAAGCATTGACAAGTATCACTGTCACAGGCTCAAAAATTTAAATTTTCTTTGATTATATATAGCGATAGATTAGATAGACAGATGGACAGACAGACAGATATCTCTAGTGTGGTGATATATATTCACCCTGCTGGTTCAGCTTTGCTGCCTCTCATGTGCTCCTCTCTGTCAGTCTGTGTCTCTCTTTCTGTTCCTGTTTCTCTCATGGTCAAGTCCAGGCTGCTGGCCATATTCAGTCTACGACTTGTCTGATCTACCTTCTCTTTCAGAAGCCTCAGGCTTTTTCCTCTTTCTCCTGTCCACAATAAAGACCTTCCCTTAACTATACTATGGAGTGGTCATGTGATCAGATTATACAGCTCAGTGAGGTTTCTTTTGGACATGGCAATAATCACATAATGTTTGTTACATAACTTGCTTTCCATGATAATATATATATGTATATATACATATATATTTTTTTGTCAAGAATACAGATCTATATCATAATTATGGAAGAGTTAGTGTTTTTTGGATCAATAAAGTATAATTTCTTTAAATATTTTTGAAAATGTATGTTTAGATTGTTATTTAAGAACTAAAGTAGGCATCTTAAGCTTACTTTTTGTGGATCATGATATTTAAAAATTATGCTTTAAAATACTTATAAAATTGCCAGTTCTGTGAATTTAAATGGCCCTTTCTTTTCTTTCAAGGGCCACATAACAATGGGACCAGTTTTTACACTTGTGGATGAAGAGAGGAAAAGACAATTTTTTTCCTCATCTGTGTGTTTTCAATATATGTCATTAGCACTCTAGAGCTGCTATTTTGGACAGAAATCATACACAGCAGAAGAATGTCACCATCACAATCTTGTGGGTTGATTTTTAGAGTGGTTCGAATTCTCATTCACCAACTCTTTTACTTCCATGGGACGATCTAGTTGATCTCTTTTGAAGCCACAGATATTTATATATAAAGTTGCTTTAGTTACATTGAATCATCCCATTGGTTCAAGATTCAAAACTTAGACCAAATGAAAAGTCATAAATTAACATTAAGGGCTGGAGAGATGGCTCAGCCATTAAAGGCTAGGCTCACAACCAAAATAAATTAACATCAAACATTAGACTTTGCTCTAACTTATAGATTATAACTAGGTCAATAACTAATGTTACATGAACACATAAAATGTTGCATGCATGTGTGAACACTTTGTATATCTTGTTCTTTGGCATTCCCATAACGAACCTGTGAGGTCAACATCATCAGCCTTATTTTGCAAAGTAGGTAACTAGAGAATAGTGATGGCCCCAAGTCAGCTATTTGTTGTGGAATATTTGTTTACAACACAAAGATATGTCTTTGTCAAGAACCTTCTGGTTGATAAAGAGCTGAATAGCCAATAGTCAAGACAAGAAAGGATGAATGAAACTTCTGGGTGGAGAGAGAAAGAGGAGGTGGAATCTAGATGCATAGATTTTTCCAGCAGACTTGGAGCAAGTCAGACTTGCTGTACTGAGGAGAGGTAACTGAGCCACATGGCAGACAGATTAAAAATAGGGTTAATTAACTAGCTAGTTAGACACAAGTCCAAACTAAAGACCAAGCCTTTGTAATTAATAAGTCTCCGTGTCTTATATGGGGACTGGTGATCCAAAGATAGTCTGACAAGAAAGTTTGCTACAAGATATATAGGGTCAGAGTATGAAGGAGTGCACGTGGAAGGGTAAATGGTATGTATCCCCAGTTTCATAGCAGGATGATGAAGCCATTCATGAAAACAGTATCTCATTGATACCAAGCCTTAGCATGGGGAACAAGGCCAATCCTCATGTTGGAGAATGAGGCTGGTTTCATATAGGCCATTAGTCTAATAAAAATGTTAGGCCTAACTGGAGATTAATTTAATTCTTATAGATAAGGAACTATAGTATTAAAAAGAAATAACTGTAGAATTAAAACCTGTGATGTTAAGCTAAAATTAAAATTAAAATTAAAATCAGTATGTACTCAAGATGTTCAGTACAGGTAGACTTTGAATATAGGTGTGTGTGTGTGTGTGTGTGTGTGTGTGTGTGTATGTGTGTGTTACTAAGTTCTGCCCACAAATGGGGCTTGAAAGCAATTAAAATTTGAATGGCCAAGAGCACACACTAAGATCTTGTAAATACTAACTTGTAAACAATAAGTTTTATATATTGTCCTCCACTAAAAGGAACCCAAGTTCTCTCAAGTTATGGCTGATCGTGGGCCAAGGACAGAAAAAAAATTAAATTATCTTGGAATAGACACTGTGTATGTAAGTTCTTGAAGCATGATTAGTTACATACAAAGATACAGAAGTCAATGAGGTTCCTGAATGACCAAATCTGATATAATTTAAGCATTAGAATAATGGCAGTAATGGATAAAATGGAAGATGACTTTTGCCTTAGGGACAGGAGTAAAGTAGGACTCATTTATTCAGATTTCCATACCTAACCTGTTCTATTTCATCCATCTCCACAGATAGAAACAGAGGGCTTGTATGCTCACTTCTGTTCTAGATTCTGGAGATTCACCTTCAGTGGAGAGTGGGACAAAGGCCTTGTCCTTCCAGAACTTATCTCAAGGTGGGAAACCTACTGTTCCACTAATAGAAAGAAGGTTGATGTTTAAAGCTAAACAGTGCCCTGAAGTAAATAAAACCAGCACAAGTGGAACCTTAAGAAATCTGATTCCACATTACAAACTATGACATTTTTACAACATGGCTTCAGAATTCTGCCACTCATCCCATTAAGAAATGGAACCTGCATCTCTACCTGTAAAATCTGACAGACTTTTATGACTCATTTTACTGACATAACACAGTGGAATGAGAGTTAAGTTGAGACAGTACTGACAGAGGTCATATGTCTTCCTGTTGGCTCTCTTTGCTGGGATGTTTAGGCTTCAAACCCAATGAAGGTATGGAGAAAGTCAGACAATGCAAAGAAGCCTTGTGTGGGTGTCCTCACCAGCAGCCCAGTGCTCAGTGGACCTCCTGCTGATGACAGGTGGGGTTGTTTGAATGAAAATGGCCTCACAGGCTCAGAGAGTGTGACACTGTTGGGAGATGTGACCTTGTTGGAGTAGGTGTAGCTTTGTTGGAGGAAGTATGTCACTAAAAGGTGAGCTTTGAGGCCTCAGAATGCTCAAACGACCCAGGGGTGAATGCAGATGTAGAATTCTAACATTACCTTTCCAGCACCATGTCTGCCTGTGTGCCACCATGATTCCTGCCATGATGACAATGGACTGAACCTCTGAACTGTAAGTCAGCTCTGCCAGCTCCAATGAAATGTTTTCCTTTATAAGGGTAGTCATGGTGTCTCTCTGCAGCAGTAAAACCCTAAGAAAGGAAGCCTCCAATAGAATTTCGAATTCAGCCACCTGCAAATCAGACCCAGAATCAGATCCAGTCAATATCCAGAACTAGAAAGGATAAGGATAATGTGAGTTCTGTCATCCTAAGAACACTAATTTTGGCATGATTCACTAAAAGCTAGCACAATTATCTTCATCAAGAGAATGATAATTATGAATATAGGTTGTTGGAGCCAACTGACGCACTGGGGTTGCTAGGGGTAGGCACACAGATGAAGAAGAGGAGACAGAAGAAAAACTGTCTTTTTTGGGGGGGAGACCGTGGTTCAAGACCATGAAGATTCTGAGTTTATTTTTGAAAGTGCTTGAATACATTTTCAAGGCAGAATTCAAACAAAGCACAGTACAGGCATTCAAAAGCTATCTTGAGAAAGCCATGTGCTGTCCTTGAATCAGGCAGCAGGCAGCTTCATTACCACATCATGTGACTTCTGTTAGCTCAAGCAGCAAGATAATAAATTCATTCCCAGGGGCTAATCTGACTAGTTCCTCAAGGCTAAAGCAGGGAGCAAGCTGAACTCATTTGAACTCTAGAATAGCTGAGTCACTGTGACTCATACTCTTGGAGTCAGTATGGGAAACTGAGTCTCTGTAGGCACTCCCACAATAGAAAGCTGAAATATAAGTGGAATACAAACAGAAATGCAAAGGGGGATGATGGGGAGTAAGGTTATTTACTTGTCATCAGCAGGGGATCCACTGAGCACTGGGCTGCTGGCTAGGACACCCACACAAGGCTTCTCTGCATTGTCTGACTTTCTCCATACCTTTACTGGGTTTGAAGCACAAGCATCCCAGCAGAGAGAGCCAACAGGAAGATGTATGACCTCTTTCAATACTGTTTCAACTTAACTCTCATTCCACTGTGTTATGTCAGTAAAATGAGTCATAAAAGTCTGTCAGATTTTACAGGTAGAGATGCAGGTTCCATTTCTTAATGGGATGAGTGGCAGAATTCTGAAGCCATATTGTAACAAATGTCATAGTTTGTAATGTGGAATCAGATTTCTTAAGGTTCCACTTGTGCTGGTTTTATTTACTTCAGGGCACTGTTTAGCTTTAAACAAGACTTATTCCATAATCTACTTTTCTCTTAATTTTAAGAGAGGGTCATCAACAGGTGAGTGGAAGATGAGTGTGTGGAACATCTACAAAATGGAATATGATTCTGGTATAAAGAAAAAATTACAGGAAAATGGATGGACCTGTGAAGCATAATATTAAATAAAGAGATCTGAATTCAGAAAAGCAAAAGCCACACACTAGCCTCCATAAACCATGCTAGTTTCCTTATATGTGGAAAGTAGCCTGTAATGTACACATGGATGCATGTAAACAAATGTAAGAATGGGCAGAGTGTTGTAGTGTTCAGAAGGAAGATGGAGAAAGGGTAACGGGAGGTGATGAGAATGAGTAGAACGATGTCAATAGAGCTGCCCCATGAAAGGGGATGGCAAGCTATTTTCACTGCAGTTTCAAGTCTGCCAGTTTTTTATTTGTACATGTGGTAGATACGTTCATTAGAGTGTAGTTAATAGTGAATGTATAAATCCCTAAGTAAAGCTCCTGGCTTCAGAACAGCCATCCCAACCGTACAGAAGTTGACAGAGATGCTGAGAGTTTGACCTGGGCAAGGGGTTCTTATTTTCGTTTTTTGGATATCTCAAATCAAAACAAACAAAATATTTTCCTGTGTTAGTGGAGCTTTCAGGAGACCTGGAGATAAATTAATCTCTCATGGAATCTTGGTCTATATGAAGCGGGTATTGTTTCCACATTGGAACAAGCAAAGCAGGTGTAGGAAAAGAACTATGTCCAATGTCATCACAGAGACAGTATATGATGGAGCCCATATTTAACTGTCTTCATGCTACCAAGATAGCATCACTAAATATTGTGTTAGACACTTTTTTTTCTGATGTCATTTGGCTTCAACAAGTGTTCTGAACAAGTCTTTTATTCTATTATTTTTTTTTTATTTGTTGTGTGTATATGGGAGCATATGTCCTAGTGCTATGTGGAGGTCAGAGGACAATATTCTCTTTCCTTCCACCAGGAGGAGCCTGGATACTGAACTCAGGTTATCAGGCTTGGCAGCAGGGCCTTTGTCTACTGAGCCCTGTCATCAGCCCTGAAACTAGCCTGATTTTGGAGTTTCTTCTTTCTATGATAAAAACAACAAATTTGTACTGCTGGAGCACACAGCTTCGTTATTTAAATGCAGTCTTCCCTTATAAAGAATCTCTGCTGAAAGGTGGCTGGCAAAGGTTCAAAAAGACAATAAAAGAGGAAGGTAGAGAGAGTGGCTGAGGGTGGTGAAGAGTGAGACAGAGGTGGCTTGGGTCTAACCAGCCTTTCACCACGGCTGTTAGCTCATTCTAAGGCCTCCATAAACCGTGCTTTGGAAACTATATCCTCAATGGAGCACTGCAGGGAGGTAGGAGCTAAAAGATGGGGGGAGCCGTTGTTAGACCATAAGAACTCTATCGTGTACACAATAGCTACATTGTACAAACAGCCTTTTGGAAAGGGAAACAGTCCAATTGCCCATGCTTTGCTTTCAACTTAAAATGCGTTTTCATTGTGTTGCAATGTTAGGAGTTGAACCCTTTAAATAGCTTTACTTTTCCAGCTGGCACGGTGTAAAACTTCAAGAGAAGATGCTGGAGGAATGAGGAGCTTCTCTCTTGGGGTGTTTAGGGTATTTTCAAGAGGTCTCTGTAGCTGACTTCTCCAGGCTCAGTTTCAGCATCACCAGCCAGCTGTCTAGTTCTAGGGCCCTGCAGTGTCCAGTGGTCAGCCACATGGTGGCCAGAGGCTTCTCTGTGCAGCTCAGCCCATCTTTGGTAGCTTCTCCCATGAGATGTCTTTTCTGAATAGCTTTCCCTGGACCTCCAGAGGATAGCACATTTCCAGCAAGCTTTGCTATAGTACCCTAGTGACTTCTCTGCATTCTACAGAGCCACAAGTGTGCCCTCTAGAGGCTGGATCTATTCTGGATGGGGAAGTGGGTTGGTCCATAGTACTGTCTCAGGCAGGGATGCATCTGCTTTCTAAGTAAATGGTTCCTGCAGGGGGTTGTTATTATTTAAGAATTCTCTCTCTCTCTCTCTCTCTCTCTCTCTCTCTCTCTCTCTCTCTCTCTCTCTCTCCTCCTCCTCCTCCTCCTCCCCCATCTCTCTCTTTCTCTGATAGTCAGAATGAAAATGGCCCCCATAGGCCCATAGAGAGAATAGCACTATTAAGAGGTGTGGCCTTGTTGGAGCATGTGTCACTAGGGGTGAGTTTTGAGGTCTCCGAAGCTTAAGCCAGGCCTAGTGGTTCACTGTTTCTGTTGCCCAAGAATCCAGATGTAGAACTCTCAGTCCCTTCTCCAACACCACGTCTGCCTATGTGACACCGTGCTTCCCGCAATGATGATAATGAACTGAATCTCTGAAACACAAACCAGTCTCAATTAAATGTTTTCCTTTATAAGAGTTGCTGAGCACTGTACTTTGCGGTTTTAATGTTCTTGTGGAACACAGGCTTGGTCTGCCCATAGCCATTGTAACTACTCAGAAGGCCTGCTCATAGCCACTGCAGCCGCTCAGAGGATGCTCCCTGGGCAGGCAGAGTCCTTGCCCCCTTGTGCTCTTTATGGAGTTGGCACTTGAAATATTTCTTGCAGAAAATCTAACAAGTTTTGGAAATTCAGCTCTATCAGTAAAGGAAGAAGAAAAGTCTCTATTATTATTTTTTCTTTTTTTAAAAATGAGTCAGTGCCTAATTACTCTAATCTTGTAACAGACTTCTGTCTCTTGACAGGACCCTGAATACAGGTAAATTCTTCTTTTTGGTTTTCATATTTTCTCAGTAGCAATACAGTACTATATATATAAAGGAATCTGGCTTGTCTGCCTAGTAATATATATATATATATATATATATATAATTAATTAATCGCAACTTTCAAAATGATAAATTTCTATGTAAAATGTTCTTGTTTAGGGGGAAGCCCCACCTCAGCCCTACCTTGCTCTCTCCCCCCAGATCCTGAAATCCTGCCAAGCAGCAGCTCTCTGGAACCGCTCTCTCCAGACCCCACCCAAAGAAAGCTGGGGTCCCACCACAGGCTATTTAAGACCAAGTCGCCATATCTCCCATGTTCTCTCTTCCATGCCTCTCCAAGAGTCATCCAGGAGTTGCTTTTGCCCTGTTTATTAAACCTGGACTTGTTAATTTGGATTGATTGGTTTATTGCATTGGCAGAGGATATCTAAATAATCAGGGATCCAATACTTATCAGTTCCCAGAAAATGTTTATTCAGCTGAGGAGGCATGTGCCATATTTAACTAACAAGAAACAACACAGCTATACATAGTGGCACATGCCTGAAATCACAACATTCAGGGCACTGAGGCAGGAGGATCACTCATTAAAGGGTAGTATGGCAAGACCTTGCATCTTAGTGGGGAGTTGGGTAAGGCGGGCAGAAGGGCAAACATTTAAAGGCATACTATTGATTTAGACTGTAAGGGTCTCACAGCACAGGAAAGGCGAAAGAATTTCATCTTTAAAGCCAGCTGTCATGAACCAGATTAATGGAGACTTTAAGTCCAGAAAGGAATCTGGCTTGTCTGCCTAGTTCGAGACAGGGAGCGGTGGGAACCGCAAGCCTAGTTATCAGCCAAAGGTCATGCCTTGAGAACTTCATTTCCTGTTTCCCTTCACTCCCTTGCAGCAATGTTGGCAGGGGATGTGGTTAGACAATGTTGCCCCTTAAAGAACTGACTTTTTTTAAAAATTAATTTTAATTTCAATTGTGTATGTCAGTGTGTACACTGGGTGGGTCTGTGCAATGGGAGTCTGGAAGAGAACACAAGGCTCCTGGAGCTGGAGTCACAGGTGGGTATCAGCCACCTGATGAGGGTGCTGGGAACTGAGTCTGCGTCTCCTGAAGAATTCTCAGGCCATCTCTCCAATTCCTAGGAACTGATGTTTTTCTAGTTGTTTAGCTATTGAGGGGGTTACATCATTATAACATTGGCCTACTCTTTAATAAACCTTTGCTTACTAACTTAAATTAATCAATTCATCTGTTCATCCATTTATTTTTTGAGACCAGGTTTCACTATGTAGCCCTGGTTGGCCTAAAACTCACCATGTAGACTAGGCTGGCTTCAGACTCACAGAGAATCAGCCTTCCTCCCAAATGCTGGGATTAAAGGTTGCACAGCTATGCCTGCCTAGGGTTTTTCAAGTATCCATTTGCCTTCTGCTATAGGACGGTGTAGCACTGAGGCCTTCCTGGGTACTGGTACCCAGTTACACTTTACAGACTCCAGAAATAAATTTCTTGACAGGTAAGTTATAAACATAATGTAAGTGCTGGAGGCATCCAGTTTTCTGTTCTTAGCATGCCGGTGTGCTGGTGACCATAAGCATTAGCAAGCTAGGTGGGGGCTGTTCATTAGGGCTACGGAGTACACAGAGTGTGAGAACCAGGTGTATGAACCTCCATAGTCACCAGCAGGTCTGAAATGACATTGTCCTCCAAGTATCTAACTCTAGAAATAGGAAAGAAGAAGTGCCATTTGGAATGCTTTTCCATTTAAAGATATGTCATGTTGGGGTGGGGGGGATAAGGGGTGTGCCTGGGAAGATTTAGGAGAAGGAGTTGGGGGTGTCTATAATAAAAATAAATTATGTATATGCATCATGAAATTCTCAAATAATTAAAAATAAAAAAAAGATACTTAGTGGAACTGTGGTTGGTATGTAGAAAAACTTTTTAATAAGTAACATCAAAAATATTGATTTTAAGAGTATTCATCATTAAGCAGTAATAGCACAAAAGCTCACACAGCCTACTAAGCTGGACATAAAGAAAGTGAAAGTGAGCGTCTGAAGTGATTTTATAATTCACAATGTTGCTTTTACATTGAACTCCTAGAAAGAATGTCAACTAGTTATGGTTTGGAACTTTTCCTGAGAAATGTCTACATCAAGGATTTGGAGCAGGTACTCTGTACTTATGGGTTTGAAATTTCTCATTAATCTCAGCTCTTTCCTCTTCTCCAGTAAATGGCTGCTCTAAGCACCTGACTTCAGTACCCGTCTTCACTCATCTTGTTACTCATTCTTGTGCCGCTAAGGGACTCAGATAGAAAAGAAGCTGGGTTTTTATATCTGTAACTTTACCTCTTTCATAGAAAAATCCCATTCTAATATATTACCCAATCCTATAATCTCACTTCTCATGATAGATACATGATTCTGACAAACAACCTACTTCCTGAGGAGCGCAGCTGGGTTCGGGAGCAAGCTAGAATACGTGCAGATGAAATCCACCAAACTAATGCAGCTCATCCTCCTGGGCTGAGCTGGTCCTGGGGAGAGCCACCCTGGGATTGTAACATCCCAGGTGGTGCTCTAGCTAGAGATCAGTTTACAACCTGCCTACTGGCAGGTCTCTGTAAGGCTGCCCTTAAACCATTAAATTATGAGAAACTTCAAGAAATAGTTCAACACAGACAGGCAAATCTATCTCATTTTCTAGAATGCCTCACAAAGGCCTTCTTACTGTATACTAATCTAGACCCTGAAAATCTACAGGGCAGACAACTCCACTATACAGCTGCATTTTACGAGTATCCCCTCACCCACTGATTTTTGCTTATGCCAACTTGACCTCTACCCCTAATTGGTAATAAAGAAAAATAAAGTATGTTCCAGGGTACCCCCTACCATGTGACTATCCATAAACTAAACACTAATTAAAACAATTCTGATAAACTATTAACACAGAGTACTAACCCTAGCAGAACACTAAACACCATACCACTATAGCCACAAATTTAGGATTTCCTAACAAATTTAAATTTCCTTTGGTTGCTTCTTAGTATATCTTAGCTTAAAAATTCTTTTAAACTCCAGGGAAACAATTTATATCTACTTGAACAGGTCAGTTTCACTCCAGATAAGTATCAGTTAACTTTTTCCTATTCTTTGGGACCCCCCCACCCTCAGGATCTAAGGGAAATGGACAGGTACCATTTACCAAAATTAAATCAAGATCAGATTAAATACATAAACAGAACTATAAGCCTAAAAGAAATTGAAGCTGTCATTAAAAGCCTCCCAAGTAAAAAAAGCCCAGGTGCAGATAGTTTCAGTACAGAATTCTACCAGACATTCAAAGAACTATTACCAATAATCCTCAAACTGTTTGACACAGTAGAAACTGGATGAATATTGCCAAACTCTTCTTATGAGGGTATAATTACCCTAATAACCAAACCACTCAAAGATACAGCAAAGAAGGTGAATTACAGACCAATTTCCATCAATGCTGATGCTAAAATTCTCAACAATTTCTGGCAAACTGTATACAACTACATATAAAAAATATCATCCACCACGACCAAGTAGGCTTCATCCCAGAAATATAGGGATGGTTAAACTTATGAAAAACCATAAATGCCATCCATCATATAAACAAACTGAAGGAAAAAACACCACATGATCATGTCCTTAGACACCAAAAAGCCTTTGGATAATCCAAAACTGCTTTGTGATAAAAGTCCTGGAGAAGTTAGAAATACAGGGAAAATATCTAAATATAATAAAGGCAAGTTACAAGAAGCTGACAGCCAACATTAAACTTAATGGATAAAAACTCAAAGCAAACCTACTAAAATCAGGAATTAGACAAGGATGTCCTCTCTCCCCTTATCTATTCAATATAATTCTCAAAGCTTTAGCTAAAACAATGAGAGAACAAAAGGAGATTAAAGGGATACAAATGAAAAAGAAGTGCAGTTATCTCTATTTGCAGATGATATGATTGTATACATAAGTGATGAACAAAATTCTACCAGGGAACTTCTACACCTGATAAATATCTTCAGCAATGTAGCAGGATACAAGATTAACTCAAAGAAATCAGTAGCCCTTCTATACACTAAAGATAAATGGGCTGAAAAAGAAATAAGGGAAAAATTACCCTTTATAATAGCTACAAATAGCATTAAATAAATTGGAGTAACTATAACCAAAGAAGTAGCATATATTTGACAAAATCTTTAAATCACTTGAGAAAGAAATTGAAGAGGATATCAGAAAATGGAAAGCTCTCCCATGTTCCTGGATAGGTAGGATCAACATAGTAAAAATGGCAATTCTACCAAAAGCAATCTACAGATTCAATGCACTGCCCATCAAAATCCCAACACATTTTTTGGACCTTGAAAGAACAATACTCAATTTCATTTGGAATAACAGGAAAGCCAGGATTGCCAAAACAATTTTGCTCAACAAAAGAACCTCAAGAAGCATCACCATCCCTGACTTCAAGTTATACTATAGAGCTACAGTAATAAAAACAGTCTGGTAGGAATAGAATTGAGGATCCAGACATTAACCCAAAAACCTATGAACACTTGATCTTCGACAAAGAGGCCCAAAATATTCAATGGAAAAAAGATAATATATTTAACAAATGGTGTTGGCATAGCTGGATGGAAGTGTATAAAAAATGCAAATAGATACGAGCCTGTCACCCTGCACAAAACTTAAATCCAAGTGGATCAAAGACCTCAACATAAACCCAGCCACTTTAAACTTGATAGAAGTGAAAGTGGGAAATACACTTCTACGAATTGGCACAGGCCACCACTTCCTAAATATAACACCAGTGGCACAGGCACTAAGACCAACAATCAATAAGTGGGATCTCCTGAAGCTAAGAAGCTTCTGTAAAGGCAAGGATACTGTCAATAGGACAAAACCACAGCCTACAGAATGGGAAAAGATTTTCACCAACCCTACAAGTGATAGAGGATTGATCTCTAAGATATATAAAGAACTCAAGAATCTAGAGCCCAAAACCTTGAATAACCCAATCAAAAAATGAGGTTCTGATCTAAAAAGGGAATTCTCAGCAGAAGAATTACGAATGGCTGAAAGGCACCTGAAAAAGTGCTCATCATCTTTAGCCATCAGAGAAATGCAAATCAAAACAACTTTGAGATACCACCTTATACCTGTCAGATTGGCTAAGATAAAAGGCACAAATGACAGCCTAAGCTGGAGAGGGTGCAGAGCAAGGGGAACACTCCTCCATTGTTGGTGGGAGTGTAAGCTTGTTCAGCCACTTTGGAATGCAGTATAGAGGTTTCTCAGAAAACTGAGAATCAATCTCCCCAAGAGCCGAGCAATACCACTTCTGGGTGTATACCCTAAAGATGCACAGTCGCACTCCAATGGCATTAGCTCAACTATGTTCATAGCAGCATTATTTGTAATAGCAAGAGCCTGGAAACAACCTAGATCCCCTCAAGTGAAGAATGGATTAACAAACTGTGGTATATCTACACAACGGAGTAGTGTTTTTCTTACTCAGCAGTAAGAAAAAATGATATCCTAAAATTCGAAGGCAAATGGATGGATTTGGAGAATATCCTCCTGAGGGAGGTATCACAAACACAGAAAGATAAGCAGAGGATGTACTCACTCATTAGTGGACTCTAAACAAAAAAAAATAAAGAAAAAAAGCAAAGCATGCCCAAGCTGCAAACCACAACCACTGAACAGCTTGGGATCAGAAACACCCTGGCCTGACTCCTTGGATCCCACTCGCCCTAGAGGAACACCTGACTCAGTTTTGAGGTTGGGGGGAGAAAACTGGATTTGCCAGGAGTAGAGGCTGAACTAAGCAATATTGGGACCTTGGGACCTTGGGATCACCTGCCCATGGGGAAGATGGGGAGATGTGGAGAAGAGAGAATGGCCTGATGTGGTGTGAGGGGGAAGGAACCTTGAATGAGGATATACAAGGATAGAGAATATGACTTCTTTGTTCATAATAATAATAAAAAAGAAAAAAATTGTTCACCTCATTCCTAAATGCAACCTGCTAAATACCAGGGTAAAACTAGCCTCACCATTTTGCCAATTCATTACTCTTTCTTAGAAAAACATAACATAGTATACCCCATTCTCAATATTTATAATAAGATATTCTTATATTATTATGAACAAAGTAGAATGTCATCCAAGAATCCCCTCCCGTTTACTCAGCCAAGACTTAGATAGAAAGCAGGCTTTGTGCAAGCATTATTATACCTCATGACAATCTTACTCACAGCTGTAGTCCAACGTTGACTAACAGCAGCTGGGGACAGCATTCCGATCCCCTTAAATATCAATTTCCCCATATGAACTTGACTCCCTGGAAACCACTCTTGATTCTCCATTGTGTATACTAACAAGTTCTACATCCAGCCAAAATAAGACTGTTCTGACTCTAATATTCAGTTCCATTCTACTTCCAACTAGAAAAATCACAAATAATGAATTGCTGGCAGATACAGTGTTTTATGGATATAAAGCTTGGAAATTAGTGTAACAGTTTTATTTATGGAAAAATCCTCAATAAGTACTCCAAATTGTAGCTTAATTTGAATAGATTTTAGCCCAATATTACATTCAAAAGAATCTGGGGCTTGAGGATTTAGTTGAATTTAGGTTCTTGCCTGGCAAGCTCTGGGTTAGGTCCTTAGATCCAGAAAAGAATATATTAGCATGGGTCTTCTGCTTGTTAAACAGATCAATTGACTGCAGGGAAACTGCAGACACACACACACACACACACACACACACACACACACACACCATTTTCTTTTTAAATGGAGACACTGCCATCTTGTGGTGGAAAAGAGATGGTGCAGTGTCTAAATGCTGTGGCTGTACTGAGTTTACTTCTCCAACATTTACACTACCACCACAGTAAACAGTCAGTACTAATGGTCCTAGATTTTCTTAGAACCACTTGGCCATCACTTTCCTTGGTATTATATTTTAGTGAGTTACTAGGAGATTAATTTTATCCTAAATTTTCCAAATTTTATTTCTTTTCCTCTAAGAAACCAATTGCTTCTCTGTCTACCATTATCTATTGATTTGAAATTAGAAGGCATCAAACCACAACTCCATCTCGGACGGAACGCAGCCCACCTTTGTATCTATAAAAGCATTTGAAGGTCTAAGGCTCCTTTCCAAACCCTCTACTGCCCTTTGCCTTGTACTGTGATTGCGGCACCACACAGACATTTACTTGAACCTCACATAATGAACAGAAGAGTAAACATTTCTTTTTTTCTCCTTGAAAGTGTCGCAAACTTAGGTGCAAAGATGATAATTCTCATGAGAGGACATTGAAGGGACCCAGGGTTGAGGAGATGAGAGCTAAGTGGGTAAAGCCCTTGCCATCAGGATCAGATTTCAGGTCCTCAGCACCCTTGTGAACACTAGGCAGACATGGTAGCTTTTCTGTAATTCCATCACTCAGGAAAAGACAGGGAGAGACTGACTAGTGACCGCTACAGCCAAGCCAGTGAGCTCTGGCTTAGAGTGAGAGCCTGCCTCAGTATCTAAGGAGGAGAGTGATCAAGGAAGACAAGAAATGTTTTACATTAATATTTGTAATCTAAGAAATAAAGCTTGCCTGAAGATCAGAGGGCAGAGGCAGCCGCAGAGTGAGCCAGCCAGAGGTCAGGCAGTGGTGGCACACACCTTTTTGTTTTTGTTTTTTGAGCTCCACAAGCATTTATTCTTGGCTAGATTTACAGTTTGGTTTTTTTTATTATTATGAATAAAGTCATATTTTTTATCCATGTATCCCCTTGTTCAAACTCCCTTCCCCCTCCCAGTGATGGCACATACCTTTAATGCTAGCACCTGGGAGGCAGAGATTCCTCTGGATCTCCATGAGTTGAAGGCCAGACTGGACTACAAGAGATTAATCCAATCCAGAAGAGAAACAAAGCCAGGCAGTGATGGCACACACTTTTCATCCCAGCACTTGATCCCATGCCTCTGCTCCCAGCACTTGGGAAGCACACGGGCCTTTAATCCCAGCACTTATTAAGGTTGGGACAGGATGTAATAGGGTTGGGCAGAGAAACAATATAAGTCAGGAGGAGACAGGAGATAAGTTCTACCCTGCTCTTATCTTTCTTCTTCCCCCTTTTGGCTGAGGACTAGTGGAGACAGGATCTACTCCTTTCAGCCTGAGAATTTAGTAGTGGTGAGGTTCTCTGGAGGCTTGCTCCTCTGCTTCTCTGATATCTGGCTCCAGGTTTTTATTAAGACCAATTAGGATTTGTGCACCAAAGAAAGCTCAGTGTCAACTTCTGCTTTCCACCTGCACACATATGAATGCACACATGCACAGACATATGTATGCCCATACACATGTGAGTGCGGGCACATGCACACATACACACACACACACACACACACACACACACACACACACACACACACTAAATAAGTATAAAATCAATTTTATAGAGATTAGCTACTGGGAGAATGCCGGTAATCGCTAGGACAAAAATTAGGTACAATTTTACCTTGAATAGTATCGACGCTGATTTAGAACAGCATGCCCCAGAGAAACAAACACTAAGGGCAAGGCAGTAATATCTTCAGACATGACTGGTTTTCCAAGCTGAAGTTTTCACCTTTAAATGTAATTTTTTTTTTTTTTAAGGATGCAAGAATGTAGCTGATTGTGACTTTTTTCTTTACACATGACTCTTCCTTGACAACCCTTGGTCCTCAGTGATGGATGGGGCTTTGGATGGAGCTTTTAGCCATATAAAAAGAAACCAAACTAAGTAACTATGGTTCTAGCATTCCAGAATTGTATGAGAAGGCAAGTCCCAAAGGAATATAAATCATTGTTATTTGGGAATTATCTCTATGTATCAGAAATGACTTTTATCTACATGGCTGTGTTCAAATCCCCATGAAGGCAGCCAATGCAATGATGTACTGAGTTTTTTGAATTTCTTCCCCAGGATGAGGTTTAATCAAATAACTGAATATTGTTTTCATAGAAAAGTATATATCATATGTCTCCCCCCTCCCTCCTTACAGTCTCTTATATATGTAGTTCTGGCTGTCCTGGTACTTGTTATGTAGACCAGGCTAGTTTTGAACTCACAGATCCACCTGCTACTGCCCTGTGTGCAGGAACTGAAGGTGTGCAGCACATCTTTCTTCTTTTTAATTGCTGACATGAACTTCACAATATTCTTCTACTCATCCATTTCGGCTGCATTCACAGCACCCTTTCACAAGTGTTCAACTGTCCCTTACAGAAAAATTTAAATTGTTTGAATGTTATGTAATGAAGTCTTTGGAATCACTTGTATATAAAGCATCCAGTTTCTACCAGTGAAGTGCTGAATCCTATTAGCAGCCCTGAGGATATCAAATCAAGCACTAGTCTGCCTTCATGAGTTTCACTGAATTTTTTTTTTTTAAGTTAACATGTATGGGTATTTAGCACTAGTGTGCCTAGTACTATTGGAGACCAGAAAAGGGTAGACTTGAACTCAGATCCTCTGTAAGAGCAGCAAATACTCCTAAGCACTAAGTTGTTTTTCTAGCTCCTTGTCAAATTAAGGTTAGAAAAAAATGTCAATTGGGGCTGGAGAGATGGCTCAGTGGTTAAGAGCACCGTCTGCTCTTCCAGAGGACCCCGGTTCGATTCCCAGCACCCACATGGCAGCTAACAACTGTCTGTAGTTCCAGTTCCAGGCAAACACCAAGGCAAATAAATAAATAAATGAATAAAGTTTTTTTTTTAAAAAGAAAAATGTCAATTAAAAAAGTTTTGTTTGGTTGAGGTTTTGTTTTTTAAGACAGTGTTTCTCTGTGTAGCCCTGGCTGTCCTGGAACTCACTCTGTAGACCAGGCTGGTCTTGAACTCAGAACTCTGCCTCTCTACCTCCTGAATGTTGGGATTATAGCATGTGTCACTGGAACAAGTCACGGTTATGCTTCCCACACATAATTTTACTTATGTGTTTGCTGGCCTAAAGAATTCCTGTCAAGTATGTAACTAACCTGGGGTTTGGTGTCAAGTTTCATCCTTCTTCACTTCTGAAAAATTTCCATGGCTTTTATTAGTTTACTATGTTTTCCCTATCTCATACCCACTCTTGTGAGGGAAAAATGAATTTATCCTTCACTCAGCTCTCATTTCGTTTTGATTTTTAGCCTTTAAAAATTCTTAGCCATTACTTCTTCAGTGTTGACATTTTAAACTGTCTTGCCAGTCTATTGTTAAGAGTGACCTTATTTACTGTACAGAATCAGATTTTCACATGTGCAGAAACCATTACCGCTATGTAAACAGAGCCTCCGCTTGTCCAAAGATGTGGTTTGACTTTATAAATTACAGGTATCAGTGTACTTATGTTATCCCAAGACATCTGTCCTGAAGCTCCTTTAGTAGATTCATACAACAGAACTTAACGCATCACAAATATGCTACACATCAGAGGGGCAATCACACCAGATGACGTGTCCCAAGAGATGCACTTTGTTTCGTGAACACTACACACTGGATTGTCTCTGCAATGAAGGGGCCCTACTTCCTTAGGTCCTGCTGTCATAAACTTAGGAACCGCTGACAAATACACATCAGGGGCGAAGTCAGGGATGTGAAGTCTCCAATCCTTAGGGCAGTGGTGGGACATTCTCCATGACACCACTGACCTTCTCATCTCAAAGCAACTGAGTTCTAGCAAGTGGGAGGATTTCAGCAACCCTGGCAAATCCCCCCCCCCCCAAAAAAAACCCTTTTCTTTCCTCTTCCACATGATGGAAGAGAAACTGTTTCCTTCATATGTCTGCTTTCAATCATAACTAAACACTTTTTACTCAGCTGCAGTGGCTCTCAAAATCTTAAAATGAGAAGACACTCAATGAATCGCTGCTGAACAACAAATCATACTGTTTTATTTCTTTTTTGATGTGTAAGAATTTTATTCCAGATTGTATTCTATGAACCTTATTAAAAATTGCCCTTATGTATTTATTTTTTTAATTCATTTTATATACCAACCATAGATCCCCTCTCATCTTTTCTGCTCACCCCAGCCTTACTCCCCAACCCACCCCCCATCCATCCCTCCAAAATGGTAAGGCCTCCCGTGGGGAGTTATCAAAGCCTGATACAGTAGGTTGAGGCACACACACACTCGTGCTCACATCAAGGTTGAGCAAGGTGTCCCACCATAGGGAGCTCCATAAAGCCAGCTCTTGTACCAGGGATAAATCCTAATTCCACTGCCGAGGGCCCCTCAAACAGACCCAACGCACTTATTCCCTTATGCAGGGCCTAGTGCAGTCCCATGCAGGCTCCAGAGCTTTAAGTCTATAAACTAGACAGTGATAAAACCAAATAATCCCAATTTTAATTTTTCAAAATGGGGTACAGATCTAAACAGAATTCTCAACAAAAGAATCTCAATTGGCCAAAAGACATTTAAGGACATGCTCAACATCCTTAGCTATCAGGAAAATGCAAATCAAAATGCCTCTGAAATATCATCTTAGACCTGTCAGAATGGCTAAGATCAAAACCACTGACAGCCTATGTTGAAGAGAATGCGGAACAAGGGGAACACTCCTCCATCGCTAACCCTCCTCCATTGCTAGTGGGAGTGCAATTTGGTTCAGACATTTTGAAAACTACTATTTGAAAACTTTTCAGAAAATTGCCAATCTATCTCAAAACTCAATGATACCACTATTGGACATATACCCAAGGGATGCTCAATCATACCACAAGGATAACTCGTTTAACTGTTTACAGCAGTATTATTATAATAGCCAGAACCTGGAAATAACTTAGATACCCTCAACCGAAGACTAGATTTAAAAGAAAATGTGGTAAATTTACACTGTAGGCCCTGCTCAGACCTTTACCTGCACTCTGAGCCTTGAAGGACATAGCCTGTGGGTTGCTAGCTGCATATCCTGTCTTCCATTGCCCCATATTGTTTTGGCTTTCCTGCCTGTGAGGTATGGTTCAGGAAGCTGGGCTTATGATCTAAAGTCAGTATTCTTCAGCTTCCTGGGGAATTCCCAAAAAGGTAGCCCTCCCTCTCCCCTGTATTTAAGCTGAGGTGAGGATTCAATAAAGTGGCATTCTCCCTGAGTGAATGACAGGGTGCAATCTGTGTCGTTTTTCACTCTGTAGGCCCAAGCCTGAGTTGCTAAATCTAAGTGGTGCAGCATGCTACAGAGCACAGCCCCAGTGAGATTCGAACCCAGAATCTGTTTACCAAAAAACTCCAGTAGGGCTATGCTCCGAGGGAAAAATAATTAGCATTAAAAGCTGAGCAAAATCTATATAATGGGTATGGGCTCCTGCAATTCTTTCTTCTACAAGATTTAAACACTGTCTAGCCTGAGGTGACAAGCACCAAGGGGAGGTGGGATCAGAATCCACCTGCAAAATGTCAAACAAAGGTTTAAGATGACCTGAAGAAATTCCCAGGCTAGGACATAGCCAGTTAATATTTCCCAATAATTTTTGAAAATCATTTAAGGTCTGTAATCCATCCAATCGCAATTGAACCTGTTAAGGCTTAACCCCATTCTGTAATAACTGGCACTCCAAATACTGATAAGGAAAATGCTGAACCTTCTCCAGGGCAATCATCAACCCCACATCAGCTAAACATTCCTGGAGAGTGGCAAAAGCCTCTAGTACCATTTTTTTCTGACTTCCCGGCCAGAAAAAGGCCATATAGTGAATAATTTACAAGTCAGGGTATCTATGTGTGAGAGGAGATAAAGCACAGAAGTTTTGACCTGCTCCGTTTCCGACTTGAGCCGGTTCACCCCTCCTTAGGCAACCTGGTAGTCCCTTGCTCCTGGGAGGTCACCATATTGATGCCCAACTTAGTGCACACTACAGACCAGAACTCTTGGACTCAAGCGATCCTCCTGTCTCAGCTGGGACTACAGTTGTCTGTGTCCTTTTTCAATCCAAACGCCTGAGCCTGAGTCACCCAACCCAAGTAGCATACACAATGGATTTTTACTCAGCTGTAAAAAACAATGACGTCATGAAATTTGCAGGCAAATAGATGAAATGATTTCTTTGATCAGAAACCCTGGCTGTGATCTAACTACAAGACAAAAACCAGATTTTGCTAGCATACTTCATTTTATACTGACCACACAAGACAAGAACATTCTGAATAAATGCACATGTGCAGGTGTGTCCGGGAAGAAACAGTTTCTAGAGACAGTGCAGGAGACAAATTTCACTTTCAATTCACAATTTCCACTTCTAATTTTTGAGTCTTTGGTTCAGTTCAAAATAATTTCTTTACCCCATTTAAATAACTTATGAATTATGGAGACAATTTTTCAGTCTTCACAGCACTGGCCGAGTTACACAAACTCATTAGAGTGAACCAGTGAACGTCATAAAAGACCCAATGGTAGTCTCTCAAGCTGAATTACCTTTGGCATATACACTCTGGTTCTACAAACACCGTCAAGTCACTAGCTTGGAAACAAGTCTTCACAATGAACAGACAGAAGGTGATCCAAGTACAATTTTTTAATAAAGATAATTACAAAAGATGGAAAAATCAGCTCAGAAAGGCCAATTGCTTTTTTTTAATAGATCCGGTTTTTGACATAATAACACATCAATTTAAATACAATCACATAAAGCATGGTGGAAAAGAAAAAGAAATTTTGCTTCATAATTAGAAAAACTCACAATAAAACTTGCCAAGAAACAAAAACAAGCCATTTTGAAAATAAATACAGTCCATGCCAAAACAGTATAAAATGAAGCCAGGAGTCCTCAAATAGCAAAGGCTTCCCATCCCAGTATTGCCTCGCCTTTCAAGAGGATCCGAAAGTTGGGAGTCAAATTCAAGGGTTGCTGAGTTGTTCTGATTTGGCTCTGTTGAAAGAAGTAACGTGAAATATTAAAAATAGTAATCTTGGTTTAAAAACACTAGCTACTGATTGCATCTTGTAGATTCAAGACATGTAATTCAGTGTTGTTTCTGAGCAGTGAAAATCTTAATGTCTTAATCTTTTGATGGTTTTACAACTAAGCATTCCAAGTTATCCTTAAAAATTTGCATATAACTGTGTGTGGCCAAGCATGCATGCTTTCTTTTGACACAGAAACTTATTACTCATCAGGCTACACTTAACCTAGCCTGTCTTCCAACACCAAAATTTTCCAAGCACAGAACTGAGTGCTATGCATACTGAGTGCTATGCAAACCATGACTGCAGACATAAAGGCTGAGGGCACATTACCCCACTGAGAAGACAGATCTTACAGTACGAGTTCTCAGGCTTAGCCCAGTGTATGTGTGGCCCCTGAACACATGTTACAGTCTGAGGTAGGAAGCATCACTCACCCTTTGGTGTCTGGCTTCTCACCACTGCTGTCCTTGGATTTGTCTTCCTCTTTAACATCTAAAAACATAAGAAAAGAGCAAAACCTATTTGAAATATAAAATGTAGACACTGTATTTAGAATATAAAAAGCTGTGCTAAGCTCACTACTCATGAATTCCATCACTAGAAAGTGTCCTTAGGTTCCGGGCTGAGTGACACGGGGGCTCAGTGTCAATGTTATGATGTACCCTCTGTAACTTTGGATCCTGCAGCATCACAACTTTACGGGTACCGAGAAGAACATCAGAGTAGAGGAGAGCACAGGCCAGAAGAGCTGTCGGTAGGGAAGGAAGGACACTGAAATGGGACCCCAAAGAATGACACTCTCAGTGGGAAAAAGTGAGGAGTATCTGCCAGAGAAAAACTTAAAAGGACTGAGGCGAGGAGGCAGAGGTAAGACAGCCCCTTTCTATGTATGATTCCTGATTTATTTTCTTCTGTTCCTGAAGAGTCTTCAAGTTTACAGTGACTTTTCAAAGAACAATGAGGCCTAACTTTTGCCTCATTAAGTTAACTTCAAAGAGTTCAACATTATCTTAGAATTTTTGCTCCAAAGTAGGTGTATTAGCATATGTCTCTAATCCAACACAGAGAGTGAGGCAGGAGGATGACTGTGAGTTCAAGCCTATCCTGAGCTACAGTAAATAATACAGCAGATGCAGTTCTGCTCAGAGGAACAATCTTTGCAATGATTACCCATTCCCCTGTCACTCATCTGAGCCATGACTATTTTTTGTCTGTGTTATCAAGGAGATAGTTTCCACACCACAAAGGAAATGTAAGCACACACACTTGAAAAAGCTTTAAAAGACTTCTGAAAGCATTAAACAATAAACTTTAGTGGTGAACATCATTTACAAAAAAAAAAGTTACCTCATGAGTGTACCCACCCCGACCCTTGTGTGACTATGGGATTTCCTAAAAGCTACTCTTAAGCAGTGACAATGAAATATTCACCAAACCATAAACTGACCCGTCTTTTTGTCCTCTGTCTCCTTCTTGTCTTCTTCAATCCTAGCTTTCTTTGCTCCCTTCTTATGATCAGCAACGTTTCTACGACCTCCTTCGCCTTCATCCTCAGAATCTGAAAATTCTTCATCGCAAGCTATCCGCTTGTCTGATGCTCGAACTGATACAGGAAAGATTTTAATAAATTTGACAATAGCCACAGGTTTGACAATCATTACATACATCCATACATATATGAGCAAATGGAATATTTCCTAATATACCAAGTGTCTAAGTTCTGGACACAGTCACATGTGTGTTGTCACACAAAATAAAACTGTAATATTAAATCAGGCTTGAGCATCAGGAAGCTAAATCTACAAGTAATTAAAATGGAAAAAGGACAATCACATGTGCTAGTAAAACATATCTGTGTACTTTTATTTTGCTGAACCAGAAATATGCAAATATAAACTAGAAATATGCAAAACACACTTTCAAGGGCTTCCTTACTAGATATTCTCTTGTCTGGATCTTCTCCATCCTCATCCCCACTGTCTTCATGAACAGCATCCTCCGGAATAGCTTGCATTTGAACACCAGGTGCATGTGGTAACATTCGAAGATTTTCAAATAACCGCTGTCTAAATGACACAATTTATTGGACAAAACCACTTTATGTAAAGTTCTTGCTAGAAACAGGCACAAACAGTAAACAAAAACTCATCATTTTTCATTTAGTTAACTACTGACTGAACAATATTTACATATAAATTCTTTGCACATACTAATAATTAATTGAACCCACAGCTCACATGGTAGGTAGGTACCAATGCACCCCCCATTTCATGATGAGGTAACAAGTGCATGTGTTCAATATCACACAACTAGTCTATGGAAATGGACACAACCCATACTGATATATGGTTCTATATTCTGTAGAGACAAAGCTTCAACAAAATGTTTCAGCTAATGTAAACAAAGCACTCCCTTAAATGGGAAGCAAAAAAGGATAATATTGGTTGCAGCTGCCATCGCAGAGCAGCAGCCATGGCCCTGTGCTACCACATGGCCGTGGGCCTCAACAGGGGCCATAAAGTGACGAAGAACATGAGCAAGCCGAGGCAGCTGGTGTCAAGTTCATGTGGGACATGATCAGGAGGTGGGCAGCTTCAAGCCCTACTGAGCGGCACGCCATGGAGCTGCTCAAGGTGTCCAAGAACAAGTACGTGCTCAAGTTCATCAAGAAGAGTGGGCATGAGCCCTACCTCCAATAAAGTCCGCTCCCTCCAAAAAGGATAAAGTTTGGTGCCCATGGCAACTTAAAAATGCACATTTGCATAAAAATGTTCATTAACAAAAGTTACACATTAAGTTAATATAGTAGATTAAAAACATCAGTATTGTTAAAGTTTTAAATCTTTTTAAAACAAAGAAAATATTGGATGATGCATACAGGTAAGATACCATCCTCTGACTTTCTACAGCCTTCTAAACTGGCATTAACATAAATGATTTCTTACTTTATCTTTTCCATATATTCCGGCGTATTCTGGTTTGTCATGTTTGAAGGACTAATATGCAGTTTGAAGTCTGGTCCAAAATACTCAAAGTAATCATTATATGGCAACTCTGTTAAAAACAAGTTACATATTGAAAGCACAGTTTCCATAAACTAACACACACAATCCAGATCAAGATAGAGACATATTCCCAGAGGGAAGCTTGACAGTGAACAATCAAGGGAATACTCTCCCACAGATGTGCAATCTAACCATTCATTCATCAGGTGAGACTGCACATTCCAGTCTATGGCTCTAGACTCTCCCTCCCATTCATCTACTTCTACATACTGGATGCTCTAGTAGACACTACAACTTGAACACTTACCATTAGGAATTTCACAATCAAGGGCAACTGCAGTCTCATATGTCCAGCATCGAGCCACATTTCGAATTGTGTAGCCACCTCCACCAAGCATCAGCAATGGCAAGTTAAAAGTTTTTACTACTTCTACACATTTAGCATGACCTATGACAAAGAAGATTTGTGTAACAACAAAATATGTATTTTGTAGCTACTTAAAAAAAGGCCTTAAAAATAATAAATACAAACAAAATTTTATTCAACCAAAGTAAGGTTTCTAGACAGCCAGGCACAGTGCCACTTGCCAGTAATAACATCTCTGGAGGCTGAGATAGGTGGGTCAGAATTTAAAGGCCAATTTGACTACACAGCATGACTTTGTCTCCAGGCAACTCCACCCTAAGTTGGGGGGCATGGAGAAGATGGGACACTATGCAACACATATTTAATATTGTATTAAAATATGCACAAAGAAGACATTCATTTGAGATCACACAGGGAGAGAAAAGTCAGCAACCAAACACTATACAAATTTGAATTTTTGTTCCCATCACCCACATAGATAAGTGTGGCTTAATTATGGAAGGCTATGTGACTACAGACTGTCTTATAGGTACTTAACATAGGAACAAGTTATTGAGGTAACAGAAACATCTGGGACCATTATCATTCATGCACATAATTCAATCACTAAGAGAAATTCATGGTTGTTAAGGAGTACTTTTCCCCACTTTTTATTGGTTTTAACATTAATTAATTAAAAAAAAAAAACCCTTTGAATGACTTTTGCCTGGTATTCAGATAATGGCTACTCTAAACATAGATCATCAGTGAGTTATTGTCTTTGGGTCTGGTTAATTTCAGTGTGTGATGGTCTTCTGTTTGTTTGTTTTTGAAACTTTATAAGAAAGCATAAAATATTTGAAAAATATTAAATTGGCATAAAGAAAAAAATTCTCCATTACCTAAAAGAAGTTCCTGGAACAAGTGGTTCAGACAGAACCTACTCTGCAGACCACAGGGAAGAGCAGGCAACAACCAGCATCCACTTCTACCACCCAGCCCAGAGACTAAGGGATTTTATAAAATAAAGTCTAGAACCCCTAAGAGGGAACAGAAAAGAACCCAATTATGGTGGGGCGACTTGGACATCAGGTGGTTGACCTCACTAGGCCTGAGAGAATATAGTTGAAGCCAGTTTTAGAAAAGCATTATTATAAGGTGAAATCACAAATATCCTTATGTAAATTTCTACCTGCTGAAATATAATATAGATGTACTGTATGGGTCAAATGCAGTTTATAATGAGAGCTGCTACTTTAAAATGCCAACACTGAAAACTTTCAGTCACACTGGAAAACACTGACAATATAGACCTGAATTGGGGTTATTGTTCATTGTAGGGTATAAATCCCTAGCACCAAGAAAGAAGGGTGCATCAGACTGGTCACCTTAGGAAACTCTTACCTACTTTGAAACACTAGAGTTATTAGGTAACAACATGACAGCGCTGTAAGCTGAATAATGACCAAGAAAAGTGGACAAACAACTGTAGAGTAATACACTATCCCACAGTCCTAAGGCTGGTCTGCAGTGTCAGAAGTAGTTGTTAATAGCTATATCTAGTTAATAAAAGTTCTATTTTAGAATTATTTACATCTTATAAGAGAATTTAAAGCAAGATGTCTTCATTCAAAGCTACCTGCTACGTAAAGTTCACACAGAAAAAGACTCTACAATAGTACATGCAATGTGCATGGTGAGTCATTTCTGATCCAAACATTAACTACAAAGGCTTATTCTTAAAGAATTTATTCTAAGCTGGGCAGTGGTGGCACACGCCTTTAAAGACAGCACTCAGGAGGCAGAGGTGGGCAGATCTCTGAGTTCAAGAGGTCCAGGTCAGTCAGGGCTACACAGAGAAACCCCATTTTGTAAAACAAAAACAAACAAACAAGTGTTCCACCATAATGTGAGATAACAACCAAAAGAGAAATGGAGGCATTATAGATCAGGGAGATGAAATAAAACAGAAGCAGAGCTCCATGTTCCACTAGACCCGTAAGGACACTTAATGTAAACAGGAGATCCGAGGCCCATTCTTAGGTCAGAGACAGAGCACCCGACATAGCTGAGCAGAACACATTTAGAAACTCACAGTTTAGTATGAGCAAAGAGAAAACTAAGCAAACAAAAAACTCAGCAAAAAAGTGGGAAGACTGCCAAGGTAAAAAACCGCTGCTACTTGTTAAACAATGGCCAGCAGAACCCTGATTCTTACACCTGAGAACAGACTGGGAAGGTGCATACAGATCAGAGCAAATCCTCATCTCTGGAGAACAAGTTAATCAAACAAACTGACAGAAAGAACTGCTAAGAACACAGACAACTCCTGCCTCAGCTGGGATGGCAACCAACTACTCACGGATGAACGTATAAACATGGCAAACAAATTAACTAGTCACCCACCACCCTCCAAAAAAAGATCCATTGAAAATACAAGTATAAAGTTTGGCATCAAGTTGGCAACCAAAAGATAACAATAAAAATTTTATTTTTTTTTCTCAAAATACCTTAAAAAAAAAAAAAAAGCGTATGCTGTGCACCATGTGCAATGCCTGGCGTCTGTGGAAATCAGAAGAGGGTGTGTGATCCCCTGGAACTGGGATTGGCTATGAGTCACCATGAAGGAGCTGGAAAACCCAGGCCCTCTGCATAAGGAACAAGTGCTCTTATCCATCTCTCCAGCACTCAACAATGAAACCTTGTGGGAAGCAGGGCGTACCTTTGACAGTGAGATTGAAGCAGCCCAGTCTATCACCAGACAGAGAGTCTGCACCACACTGTAGCACCACAGCACTAGGCTGGTACATCTCCATCACTTTTGATATTATCTAGCAACAGAGTAAGACACATTAGTATCTATGAATATTTTACAACTTTACTTGATTTCTGAAAACAGTACTTACAGGCTTAAAAATCTGCCCATACGACTCATCATCTATACCATCTCTCATGGGAAAATTGACAGCATAATACTTTCCTTTTCCAGCACCAATATCCTATAATACAAAAATAGATCTTAGAAGACTATTTTATAACAAAAAGCCTAACTTATTTTGAAATGATAAGAAGACCAAGTAACAATTTTGGAAAAGGAAATAATACATAAGTGCACATTCCAATATCTGTAGTACTTCTTAAACTCTAAGGCAAGTTTTAGAGAAAAAAAAAAAGTTAACAGTAGCATACAGTTAATACAAATAAAACAAGTCTTTTATAGCTTGGGTTGGTGGAAGGGCTGAGCACAGGACAAGATCAATGAGTTACATCCCCTGAGTTTGATCCCCAAGACTCACCCACAAGGCCAGGCGAGAACTAACTCTTGCATGGTATCCTTTAACATGGCACACTCAAGTGCCTCCCAACACACAAAATAAAGTTCATACACATCTCAATCTGATTACTAATCATGAAACAATTTTACAAGATATAAAAGTAGATCCCATTTATTTCATCATTCTTGAACTGTGGAGTCCTATGATGACCCAGAACCACAGATGGGGATCTTCAGAGCCAGAACCTCTAACTGTCTTGCAGCCAGCCACCACACCCACTATGCCACTCTGGGACCACATGGAGCTCTGTTACCATAACCCCAGGCAGGGACCCCCAAATTAGTCTTCCACACTACCTACCCAGGACACCCTGAGACCATGTAGTGCTCTGTGCCCTGGATCCTGGATAAAGACCCCGCTGGCCTCCCTAGTCTACTTCCACATGAAGACAGTGTGAAATCCTGGATCCCACGCTTATAGGGTACTGCCTATTCCCACTGTGACACCAGTCCCTGCTACCCAAGGACAGTATGCAGAACCTGGAGAGACCAAACTTTTTCAGATCAACACCTATAAAATAACCAACTGACCTGAAATTGTTTCCTGCACACCATTCCTACATAAACAGAGTGGTCAAAACTAAACAGGCACCATTCAGATGGTCCACAACCTGACAAATCCTAACAGCGAACAATGATCCACACAGCTGCTCAACTAAGGCAAAGCCACCTATCTATCTAGCCACATCAAGAAACCCCAGATGTCTAGGTCCCATCAATAAACAAAATGAACACCCAAACTTCAAAGGCACATACCTGTACCAAGAAACACAGCAAACAACCTAATTCCAGATGCCTTGGTCCCATCACAAACACACATACACAAAAACAAAATAAGACAACATGGCTGTCTATAAATTAGCAACATCCTAAGTTCATCTCACATGCTGACAGATCTGGTCTTACCCTCAAGTCTCCTGTTCCGGGAAAGTATTCCCCATACTTATGGAATGAAACTGTCATCACTCGATCTGTTGTGTAAAACGCTTCCTCAACACCATCACCATGATGGATGTCTATGTCAATATATAAGACTCTCTGATGATACCTGAAAGGAAAGCAGAAGGAAGTCTGGAGTCAGGAACCTGATCTTAACCTTACAGTGCTCAACCCTTCGTATCTCAATGCCAGTCTAAGCGAGCTCCCAGACCTTTGGGCAAGTGAGAAGATTTAGAACTCTCAGATCTACCCTCTTCTATACGTTTTAAAGACAGTTACACATCTCTACATATTCACACACAAAGATTATGCCAATTGCTACATTAGGAAATTTCAGCATTGCCAGGCAGGTGGAACACACCTTTAACCCCAGCCTTCGTAAGTCAGAGGCAGGTGAATCTCTGAGTTTGAGGCCAGCCTGGTCTTAAAGACTGAGTTCCAGGACAGACAGGGTTACACAGAAAAGGCCTATTTGAAACAAACAAACAGACAAACAAAACAAGGCTGCTCTTCCAGAGGATCCAGGCTCAATGTCCAGCATCCACATGGCAGCTCACAACTGTCTGTAACTATAGTTCCAGGAGGTCTGACATCCTCATGCAGATATGTATGTAAATAAATATAACAATGAGCAGAAAACAAAAAATAAATCATTTTTAAAAAAAGAAAATTTCAGTATTATAAAATAATCCACGGCAACTGTGGCCTAAGTAATCTAGTTATTCCTTTTTATTTTCTTAAACAGTTTTGAGTTGAGTGGGGTTTGGGATCATCTCCTTTTCCTTTTGTTTTGGAGGCTGGGCTCTCATTCAGGCTGACCTCAAACCCACCTGCCTGAGAAGTGCTAGAATACAGGTGTGTACAACACCTTCACCACTCCACAGTTTTCAATAGTTTAAAAACAAAATCAAACCAAAACTATTTTATAGCACATGACAGTCAAATTTCCATATCTACAAAAACTTTTTACTAAAACATAACCACATTTACTAATTTACACATTATTTATGGCATCCTTGACCCTAAAATCAGTAGCTGGTAACTGTGACAGATCACAGCGATTTTATCCCTTCACTGACACTCCATGCACTACATACCAGTCAACGCACTTCTGGAGTCACTCACCACAGGATGACAAGGCAGCAATTTTATACTTATGTCAAAGTGCCAACAGGAAAAACTATGTATTTTTAAAGCCACTGCTGGAAAATTTGCAGTGGTTATAGCACTGACTGTTCTTCCAGAGGACCCAGGTTCAATTCCCAGCAACCATATGACTGCTCACAACTATCTGTAACTCCAGTTCCTGGGGAGCAAGTGGTCTCTGTGGGTACTAACATATACAGGCAAAACCCCAATGAACATAAAATATAAATCTCAAAAAAATTTAAATCTACTGTTTAAAGTAGTAAAATAATTGTCTTGTCACTGCAGCTGATTACAAACATTTATGTATTATCCAAAGACACCACGGCTGTGCTAAAATACAGTGTAAACTGACATTATCAGGTCAAAGAATGTACAGACAAAGTGAGCTTAGAAAGAAAAAGAGCAGCAAATTGCTCAGCATCGAAGACAGTGAAAAAAACTTAAGTCAATTAAAAATTATTTCAGATATTGTGGTTCTAGGTGAGTCAAAGACACGCTACACTGACATTGATTAGTTGTTTAAAGAGTAAATACCATGTTTTGACTGCTAGAAAGTACACGTGAACAAAAACATTTCCAAAGCCCATAAAACACAAATTCAGTAAAATCTCAAATACAAGCCACTAAAATATTAGTTATCAGTAAAAAAAAATAATTTAACTATAAATCTCCAAATTGTTAGACTCTTCATACTGTCTAAAGCAGCAGTTAAGGAAAAATTCCAAAACTCCTTCGGCAATTGTGCTAAACTGTGTAGTCTATGAGTAGAGAAGAAAGCCTTAGGTGCATGAGGAAGCCAGGCCAGCCAAGCTCACTAATGGCTGGACAGACTTCCTTTAACACAAGTTACTGTCAGCACCCACACTTCCAGAGTCCTAGCAATCATTTTTATTAGCTAGAACAAATTCAAACCTAAATTTACAAACTACTTCTAACATTTTTTAAAAGGCCAGTTTTAGACATCTCTGCTTATTTCTTACTCTTGCTGGAGCAGCGGGCCACTTTCTCATACCTCTGCATTGGCTTGTAATGAGTCCATAAAAGAGTCAGCATTAATCTATTGTATTTATTTGATATTCTTTAAAATCATTTTTTATTTCAACTAGGAGCTCTGACCACAGGCACGTGCGGTTTGCATGAACGTACTTCAGTAGTTCAAGGATGGCGAGCACGATGTCATTAACATAGCAGAACCCCGACGCCTCTGACTTTTTGGCATGATGTAATCCTCCAGCCCAGTTGACGGCCATGTCAGTTTGTTGCCGGTTTAACTTCACAGCCCCAGCTAAGGAGAAACATGTTATGGTATTTATAAAATATTTAAAATTTAAAAAAAATCAGTTTACACAAATTTAAGTGAAGCCCTATTAAATATGCCAGGTGTAAGCAAAAAAAAAAAAAAAATACTGACATTGAAAAGCAAAGGATTATAATTTAGACTCTAACCCTAACCCTTAGTATAACTATTTTCCTACAGTTTACCTAATTAAATGGCAGAATACATAGAAAGTTGTAGTAAAAATGGCAGAAAAGTCTTTAAGTAAAATGCGACTTAAAAACTGTTTCCTTGGTTGTTACACACAGGAGTTTTAAAGACAATTACACTAGGTGGTTTGATCCCTGAAATGCCTTCCCAGTGGTGGCAGGATATGTGCTGAACTATGCAAAGTTGTGTTGCATTTGTGTATGTTGTTGAGTGTTTGTTTAATCATGTAAAGATGAGTTGCATTTGTCTAATTATGTAAAGATGTAAATATCAGGTCTTTCATTACTGGTCTAACAGGAAGCTAAATGGCTAATAGCGAGGGGAGGTATAAGCAGAACTTCCGAGCAGGAAGAGTTAAAAAAGGAGGAGGAAGAATTCTGGCTTGAGGGAGGAAAAAAGGGAGTCATTGAAGACCAGCCGGCCAGACACAGAATACAAGAGAGGTCCAAAGGCTCAAAAACAATGCAACAACCCTATCACCAGGAAGCTGTTATGAGAGCGCATGTCTGTAACCCCAGCATGGAGAAAGTAGCTGCCTGGGGACTATGAGTCTGAGGCCTACCTGGGTAACACAGTCTGCCAAAAACAAATAACACAAAAGAAAATCTTACATAATCAAGATGCCGGCGTTAGACAAGAACTGCAAGGACCTGCAGTCCCCTCAGAGCTAAGTCTTGATGACTCGGGACACTTACCCACTGAGCCACCCGTAGAGAGTTGGCAGAATTCAAAGAGTCCATCAAATACTGGGCAATCTTCTCCAACGTTAACTGTGGAAGACGAACCGCGGTAAATTTAGCCCATTATGTGAATGATTGAAAGCTTTTTCTTAAAAACCATTACAAATATTTTTATTTCAGAAAACCACAGAGCATATATACCCTTAGTGGAAATAATATAAACTTCGTAATTATTAAAGTAAAATCGTATTTTAGTCAAGCCAACTAAATTTTTATCTGTGGACTACCACTACCAAATCCATTAGGATACTTGTGAAGTATCTCCGTCCAACCAACAACAACAAAAAGCAAAAGCCTACAAAAATAGGCATAAATCTAGTTTTCTCCTTAGATAACAGATTAGCCACAATTTTAAAAATTAAGTAACTCCACCTCCTTTCTAACTCATCTTTAGGACTCTTTAGACACAATCAGTATCCCAAACTTTGAAGTGTATTTTAGTATTAAAAAAAAATTAAAAGATAATTTGTTTTTCCTGCAGTTAACACTGACTTTAGAAGATATTAAGAATTAAAGTTTCAAGTGAGACCCTGTCTCGAAAATCTTGAAAAATGAACAACAAAAGAATGACGTACATTTTTCTTTTTTGTAAAATAATGTGACCTCCTGACCAATCCCAAAGTTATCATGGGAGCATAAATAAAAGGACCAAACTTGACATTCTAATCGCTTGTTTTCTAAAGTAACATTAACATTGGTTCAGTGACCGGAATAACTATATTAATATCTTAAACTAATAGGGAAAATACCTACTCAAGGCAACCCTACTCATTAGCCCCTGAAAAGATTTATTCTAAGCTTGGCGGTGGCAGCACTTTTAATCCCAGCACTCCGGTGGCAGAGGCAGGTGGATCTCTGTGAGTTCAAGGCCAGCCTTGTCTTCACAAAGAAAATGTCTCAAAAAACAAAACAACAAAAAGATTCATTTACATTCTCCATTACTAAAATACATTATTTACAACGTACATCTCTGCATCTGTTTACTATACTCAGACATGTTATCTGGTCTTATGGATCGTAGAAATTTAATATACTCATCACTGTGATATTTTGTCATTTCTTCGGCAGTGGCTTTATGAGGCCTCTGGGGGGAAAAAAAACAAAAACACTAAGATGTTGGACATATTAGTTGTTAAAACAGAATTGTCAAGTGAGATGTGTAGGTTTCCACAATCAGTCTCTTCAAATGAACAAGGTCCACTAAGTTACATAAATTACAAAGCTAATCTAAACCCACAGTCTTCCAGGACAAAGGAAGCCCCTCTGAAAGATAACGCTGCTCTTGCTTAGTAGAAACAGGTCATGTGTTCGCAAGTTCACTCTCATTTCCATCACACCCTTCATTACCCTCCAGTCACTGATTTTCATCAATGTTTTCTCAGAACATCAGCTTAAGACCTACCTTGGCCTTTCTTACTCTAATTTTCATTCTGAAGAGCTCAATTTCACTTATGACATACCTCTTCCACAAGGCTTCCTATGTTCCTAAAATATCTGTTTCTAAAAGAAATGATTCCTTTAACACTCTTTAGGGTTGTTAATTGTTTCAAACCCTTTTCTCCTGGAGTAGTTAAGCACCATCCTATCTTATACTTTTTATATACACTTCCGCCCTTATTACGCAAACTCATATGGTGGCTGTGTATCTTACACTATTTTTTATTTACTTATTTATTTATCAACAGTATTTCACATGAGAACCAAACAAACAAGATTAATTTTTCTATAAATCTCTTGCAATAGTTCAGGTCAATTCTTTTCAAAATTACATTGCATTTGCTTATTTTTGGATGTGTGTGTCACTGCACCCATGTAGACTCTATAGACAACTTGGAGGAATTACATCTCTTTCCACCGTGAGAGTCCTGGGAATTAAACTCAGGTCATCAGGCTTGGTCAGTAGTAAACACTTTTATCCATTTCATTACCTTACCAACACCAACTCAATTTTTTTACAGCACATCATTATAAAAATATTTGGTATGTTGGGCAAAGCTTTTCTTCAGAAACAGCCTAAGACCAGGGTGGGCTGAGATAGTGGTTTAAAAAGATTAAGGAGGGAAGAGACTGTTACTTCCCTACCTTAGGCTTTCTCTGCAGAATAAAACCAAAAGAGCTGCCTTCTTCCACATCTTTCAATCTTCTACAACAGAGAAGAAGCAGCTTTCAATCCTAGTTTAAAGAAACAGTGCCAAAGGAGTACTTACATATATTTCCATTTTTCGGTATAAACCATAATTTAGCAGCAAGTTATGAGTCATCCGGATTCTATGAGGCTTCATGGGATGACCCTGGCCATAATAATAATTTCCAATATCACCTAAAAAGAAAGAAAAAATGCTCATTAGACAATGCAGACATTTATATGTGTGTTCAGCCTTAAAAAATTATCATTTAAAGAGTTGTTAAAAATTATTTTTGTAACATTCAAATTTTATTAGAAACCTAATATCATTTTATACATGCTGAGAACTCAATTTCTTCACAGAGGGAGGAAAATTTTTCTGACTTTTATTTCTCTAATTTTAAAGTGAAACTCATTTTTAGTGGGTTTTGTTGTTGTTTTGCAAATTTAGATCCACAAAATATATTCTTTTAGTTTGAGGTATGGTTTAATTTGTTATTTCTTGGGTGACTTTTTGGTACTGCACAGAAATCTCTTATAGTTGAGCTGGTGTCATGGGACGGCTTAAATATTCAATGTCTATTACGGGAGTAACCAAAATCTAGAGTTTAGAAATTTTGCTATACTAAGACACACTCATGGCATTTTTCAGGGTAATATGAACAGTCTTATCTCCTCAGGACTAGACAGCTGTAGCCTGTCTATTAAAATCTTAGATCCCAGTGTCTTAAAGCAAAACAAATAATAATGTCCAAATCTGGTTTTCATCAACAAAATACTTTAAGGTAAGGTTGTCATGCTTACCATAAAATACTGACAATGAGAAAGCCTGTCAACAAACTTAGAAAATATATATATTACTTTTCTAAGACAAGGAACACTTTTTTAAAAAGATGTTAATTATTTGATTCACATATGTGTCTACCTGCACGTACATAGACACTCAGTGCCCAGGGTGGTCAGAGGTGTTAGATCCTCCTGGAACTGGAGTTACAAACAGCTATACGCCATTATGTGGAAGCTGGGAACCCTGGGTCCTCAGCTGGTGCCTCGAGTTTTCTTAACTGATAGGCCAACTTTTGTAGAATATTTATTTTAAAGTGTTACTTTTGTTTATGTTGCATTTGTTTAACTCCATGAAGTGCTACCTGTCTAAAGCAGCTGATGGTCTGATAAAAAAGTGAACAGCCAATAGCCAGGCAGGAGAAAGGATAGGTGGGGATGGCAGGCAGAGAGAATAAACAGAATGAGAAATCTGAGAGGAGGAGGACTCCAGGGGCCAGGGCCAGCCACCTAGTTACACAGCAAGCCGTGGAGTAGGAAACAAAGACTGGTATTCAGAATACAATAGGAAAGGCCCAGAGGCAGAAGACAGACAGGATAACTTAATGTTAAGGAAGGCTGGCAAAAACACGCCAAGCTAAGGCCACATTAATAAGTAATAAGCCTCTACGTGTGATTTGTTAGGGAGCTGGGTGGCAGGCCCACCGAAAAGAGAGTAAAAAACAAACAACAGACCATCTCTTCAGCTCTATAAAGGATTCTTTAAACAAAACAAAACACTAGCCTTATCAAGCAAGAAATGATAAATTACCATTGCAGTTTCCATAAAATATCCTAACAGTTATTAGGACAGCTGAGCTGATTTTAATAGCCTACAAATCCTACTGTTTCAACACTGGTTTATACACTAAAAAGCTAGACCCTGAGACTTCTACCTGCCTTTAAAACAACACAGCTTAAGCTTGGAGTGATGGTACACGCCCAGTACTTGGGGAAGCAGAAGCAGGCAGATCTCTGAATTTAAGGCTAGCCTGGTCTATCTACATACAGAATTCTAGGCCAACCAGAGCTACATAGTAAGACCCTTTCTCAAAACAAAACAAAACAATCCCCGCTTAAGAATCTCCCCTATTAATACCATTTCACTTGTACAATGAAAATGAAAAAATTGTAAAACGTTTCATATTATCTTTAATAGTCCAGGAAACATTTGCTCATTTTTTCCCCCTTGAGACAAAATTCTAGTCATGTATACCAGGCGGACACTGAATTCATGATCCTAGCGACCACAGATGTTTGTTACCACCCATAGCTGAACACTTATTTTGTAAAACCTGTCTTTTAATAGTATGACTGAATTTGTTGATATAATACTTCCAATTTATTTAATTCCATTTTCAATACAAGCTACCTTCTGTAAACAATTCAAAAATACAGGACCATTTAGAATGCTATCTTTTCGAAGATGAATGCAAACAGCAGAGTTAATAAACATCTTGTTGGCCTATGTAGGAAATTGTTTAAAATTATATTTTTGTTGTAGAATAACAAGGTGTCATCTGATTAGTTTAATAAAGTGCTAAATGGTCAATAGCTAGGCAGGAGGTTGAGGTGGAACTTCCAGGCAGAGAGGACTGTGGGAAGAAGAGAAGCAGAAGCCAGCCAGACATACAGGAAACAGGGGGTGCAAGATGAGAGGTAAAAGCCACATGGTTGAATGTAGATTAATAAAATATGGGTTAATTGAAGTTCTAAGAGCCAGTGGGGCAGGCCTATGGTAAGGCTGAATTTTCACAATTAACAGTAAGTCTTCGTCTTCATATCATTATATGGGAGCTGACTGGCAGGTCAGAGAAAAGAATAGTTTTATAAGGAACCCCCTAGTCCTTCAGTCTCTCAAGCAGGTTAGAGCTCAGTAGCATACAGAGTTGCTGTTGTAGGCCATGGCCTGCAGGCTGAAGCCAGCTGCCAGGGCCATGCACTAAAGTGAGCTACATGGTGGATGGTACAGCAGTTTCAGATGTCTCATATGCGTCAGTGAATGCTGCAGGTGCTTAGTAAAGCCAGATCTAGACACAGAAAAATCTCTAAGGGTACAATATGTTTAAAAACACGCTTAGAAGCTGAGGAAGAGAAAGAAAATGGGTATAGATTGTCATAGAAAAAAATAGTTAAAAAGTTAAAGTCTTTAAAGAGAGAGTAATTTTTTTATTTATTGATGATTTCTTTTTTTTAATATTTTTATTTTATGTGAATTGGTGTTTTGCCTGCATGTATAACTGTGTAAGAGTGTCAGATCTTGGGATTACAGACAGTTGTTAGCTGCCATGGATGCTGGAAATTGAACTCAGGTCCTCCGGAAGAACAGTCAGTGCTCTTAACTGTTGAGCCATCTCTCCAGCCCTGAGTAACTTTTTTTAAGCCACATAAATTTGGGGAGTACACAGGACACGTGGATCCTGTGTAGTGCTTTGTTGACTTTGAAATGTTTGAACGCTAATGAACGAGAACAACAGATGCTGAGAAACACTGGATTGTGGAAGGGACAGCTGAACTAAACAAGCCCAGACACTTCAGGGATAGCTTGGCTTCAAAATGAAAGTCAATGTTTTCATTGGTGGAGACATTATACTTTTTTTTCCACAAGAAATGAAAAACTAAGGATCCTTTCAAAGTTAATCAAGGTCAGATTCGACTGCGGGAGACCTCTTGATGATCTTGGCTGCAAACTAAGAAAAAAGCCAAGAAAGACTAAAAGACAGGCGACATATATGTTGAATCCCCCAACATGGGAACAGCTCTGAAACTAGATGACACAGGACAAATCTTGTTGGTTACAGGATCCTTATGAGTTATTATTATATGCCCTCCTTTTATATGACAGGGATAGAGATTCATATTACAGTTCGGTTCTATAGTCCAAAAAATGTATAAAACTGAAAGATGTCTTTTACCTGCTCAAACAAACAAACAAAAAAAACCATCATTAACTGATTTATACACACTGTACATTCCATACTTATGCAGATAAACATGTTTCCTTTAAAAGTTTGTGTTTTTTTTTTTTTAAGAAAAAAAGAGATCAACAGCCCAGGTGATCCAGCCTTTTACAACGCCTCTGTTGCTGTTTCTTCTAAATTTCATATCCAGAACAACTTCAAAGCTGCTAACTAAATGGTCCAGCCTCACGGACTATTCAACCCAAACTTCAGACAAACCTTACATTTTCCCATCACTGGACAACAGCAGACTAGACAACACCTAGTTCTTCCAGGACTTGACTATCACCCCATTTTTGTTTTCAGGGTTCCCCAGACAACAGCAAGCAGTCTAGAAAACAAGACACCCATGTTCCCAAAAGTGGGGTGTCTGATTTTTGGTTATTCAATGAGTTACAGATGTTTGCATTTGTTCAAAAGCATTGGTTACAAGTTGTCATTGGTCATGATCTGGAAAAAACTGAACGAAGGAGATTAGATTCAGGGATCTCTTTCTGAAGAAAAACAAAGGGGATATAGAATAGAAATGATGAAATATAGTATAAAAGGGTGAATTGTTGAGTCTACTTTTAGTCTTACAGCTAGTCTTAGTCATTTTACATTGGTATGGATTTTTTATGTTGATATAAATTTAAGATTATTGTTATACTGTATGTATGTTTTTACTCTTGTTCAAGGTATTGTGCCTATGTAGTTTATTTTAAAATGTAATATATAATTAAGAAATATAGGTTAGTAGCTAGTCATCTATAATAAAACATGTAGATATGTTTGGTACGTTTTCAAGGTTAAACATGCATAGTTTAGATAGGTGGTCTTCAAACACTTCAGAGACGTATAGAATATGGCATTTATGATGTTTTAATAACAAGTTTTTTTTTGTCAGTGACACATGTCTACTTCTGATACAAGAAAGTGACAGCAGAGCCAAAGCTAATGAGAACAGAATATAGTACTGATGCTTTTTAAATCAAAGTATGATCTTCGTTAACTTAAAGAATATGAACAAAATAAATGACACACCTTATTTATGAAGGGCCTCAAATTTATAATACATCAGATTTCAACAAACTTTTCTCATAATTTTGAGGCCTTATTTTCACTAGGAATATTCACTCGGCCTTACAAGTGAAGCTAAGTCACAGATGAAGACTTTTTCTCAATTCCTCCACAAGCTTGGGATGTAGATCAAAGGTGGAACCCTCCTTTATGCAGTACTTTGGTTTAGCTCCTCAGCATAGGAGGGAAGGGGTGGGGAACGGAAGAGGAAATATAAGGGGGATATGGGCAAGGAGCTCTAAGGAGGGAGATAAAGGACAATAAAGGAGAGTAAAATAACAGCATGTCTCAAGAAGTCAAAAGGAACCATATGACCCACCTAAATGCCTGCAATACACATAAGTCAGTATGTAAATACTGACAAATGTTCACTCCAAGAGCCGTTTGCCATAAAAACTCCCAATACTAGGCATGAGAGCCCCCCTCCTCCAACTTGAGTTGTTGGCCAGGGCTGACCAAGAGACTCTCAGAACATTAATAGGGTATTACCCTCGGTTGCCTCCTAGAGGTGGAAGGCAATTACTGCCTATTGCTGAAGACACCATGCATTCACATGCAGGGCCTGTCCTGAAAGCCTCAAGGACTACTCTTAATGTTACGAAAATGAGTCCTGCAAGCTTCCAGGGAGGAAGCACCCAATAGTCCTACTCAGCTATGACACTTAGAATCACAGTAACAACCACAACAGCACCCTGAGTGTGCTAGTTGCATGCCTACCTCTGCAGTGACCAGCTTTCCAATTAGACTTAAGACTCATTCTGCAAGAGGGAAATCAGGCTAACCTATCCAACTCCCCAGGTTACAGATTTTCTTTAACTTTGCTAAATACTAAACCCACACCATCTCTATCTACACTATACATATTTATCCTTATACACACAGGTAAGTGTAGTCCTCACCCCTCATCAAGGAAATTTCTTTTTGTAGCAGACAGAGACCATTACAGAAAACCAGAATCAATTAAAAGTGCAGAGCTGTGGAGCCCAGTACTAATTGGTACATCTACAATAAACCGGGTTATAACCCCTGTACCTAACTAAGGCTCAGGGAGTTTGCTGTGAGACCATGTCTCCTAGAAATGTCAGAAGCTATCACTCAAAGTCTCACCAATGTAGTTGCTCAAACATGACCTGAACAAAGGATACCAACAGACATGTTAATGTAGATCAGGGAATGTTTGGAGGCCTCAAACCTAGACAAAGAACTACAGGAAACTAAGTAATAATGAACAGGATCAAAAGTCTTCCCCAGGGAAGTACAGACCAATCAGTTATCCAATACCAAATGGTCAGGCCTGAAAACATCTACAAGTAACATTATACAGGCTGGACAGGTTATATTTATGTATTTAGGTATGTGTGTGTGTGAGATAACAATTAAAGAAAAGAGGGGCCAGGAATCTGAAAGAGAACAGGAGGGTGGGGGCTATACAGGAGGGTTTGGAGGGAGGAAAGGGAAGAAGAAATGATGTAATCACGTTATAATTTTTAAAAAAAGGAGTAAAAACCATTTTGTGGGCATGGTGATGTATGTCTTTAATAACAGCACTCCAATGGAAAAGGAAAGGTAATTCTAGGAAGAGCAAGGGGAGAATAATAATTTCTATTTTTTCCTAAGTATCAGTTCTATATATGGATATGGCTATTTTGTGAATATAGACCTGTTTCTTTTTAAGAAAATGTTATCTGAACTGATCCTTTAAAAAAGGGGGGGGTAGTTTGGGGATTTAGCTCAGTGGAGGAGCATTTGCCTAGCAAGTGCAAGACCCTGGGTTCAGTCGTCAGCTCCAGGGGAAAAAAAAAGGTATTTACTATGTATGGGG
>PVIH01007551.1:57747-99414 GCA_004025045.1 Sigmodon hispidus
TTATTTATTTGCCTTGGTGTTTGCCTGGAACTGGAACTACAGACAGTTGTTAGCTGCCATGTGGGTGCTGGGAATCGAACCCGGGTCCTCTGGAAGACCAGACGGTGCTCTTAACCGGTAAGCCATCTCTCCAGCCCCTCTCTTTTCTTAATTTATGGGTCAGTGGTCTTTGTCAGTTAGATAATTTGAGTATTTTAAATGTTATCTCATTTTTGTTCAAATACTTAAATATATTTTACCAATCAAGACCATCCAGAAACACTCCACTCAAGATAAAAATATAAAATGTACTAAAATTGGGGCAACATTCTATAACTAAATGTATTTCTAAGGCAAAAAATATGCAAATATCACAGTAAGTGAAATAAAGATAATAAATGAAATCACATTAGTTTAGGATAATCCTTTGATTACAAGTGAGTGAACAAAAAACTTGTAATTTTCAGATCATTGTAATTTCAGGACTGTGAAATGTACTTTCACCCCTGTATACAGATAAGCTATCAGAAGTAATCAAGAAAAAAACAGAAAAGAATAAAAAGACTAATAAGTAATTTTTGTCTGTCATACATTAGTCCTGTAAAAGGTTTAACACAGCTGGGTCTCTGCTTTGAAACATCCTCAATCTGGGTATCCACAAACCTGGTTTTCTCCATCTTATTTCTCTCCTAAACCCACTTCCTCCAACACCCTTTAAATCTCAAAGTTTCCTCATCCATTTAGTAAGAGGCTGCCACTGGCCAGGAAGGTACTATAACTAGGTGCCTGAGACTTCCAGGGATAACATACTCCCGGGTCCTGTGTATCCCTGTCAATACCTCAATGATTCATGAAATGCTGAGAAATACATTTTCAGCAGATCTAAGAAGGATCTCAAAGCCACGATGGCCAACACTGAGCCCTTGAGTAGTCTAAACAGTGTGTATGAAGTCTCACTTCCACCCAAAAGCTCAATCCAGAAATCACCATTCCCCAGCTCTAAGCCCATGGCCAAGCCACCAAGTTCTTTTCATTTTTTCCTCTATACACCACTCTTCAAATGTACCCATATCTATCTAAATCATTTCATTTTATGTAGACAAACATGTTTCAAAATTGTTTTCAACATGCATCCCCATTAAGACAGTGGCCTCTATAAGCTTCAAGACACTCCCTAAATAAGTAAAAACCTCTAGCAAGGGAGCTTGCTGTGGCCTGGCCCTTTATGGCTTAGCCCAGCACCCCTTGGCTCCCTATGTTATCTTCATCTTCTGGTATGACATCTTTGGTATGACACTCTAAGGACTTGGCTTTTGCAGTGTTGCAGAAAAGACTTTTTTTTTTTTTTTTTTAAAAAAAAAGACTGGTGCATTTTCTTCCTTGAGATGCTTGTCTGATCACTCTACCAAGGGTTCTCCCTCTCTTACACTCTGTGACAAACATCCATTTCCTTCATATGTAATCTTTGTCCACATGGCGCACAGTAGAGAGAGACTTTAATCTCATGTTTCTGAACCTAAAACTGATTTCATGCACAAGAACAAGCTATCAGGACAGTGAGACAGACAGTGAGCACTGTCAGAGCAGAACGTCAATGTGATCTGTCACATTTCATTGTGCTAACAAGAAATCACACTTTTCTTCACCAACTCCAACTGTTTTAAGACTTTGCTAACATTTAATTTTGTTAAGGAAAAGAAGCAGCTATTAATACCTTTTTGGGAACAGCAGAACAAAACTCTACAAAAGAAAAAGCTTTGGATTCCAGGTGCTAGTCTTTTCTCAGACATTAAAACAAGAACTAATATGGGATAGTCTGAAGGAGTACCCACTGGTTTTCATCTTTAGGAAGCAGAGCCCTAGCTATCCTCCTTCCTGTAACTACAAGGATTGAAGAGCATGGTGGGGCTGGAGAATTGGCTCCATGCTCTTCAAGAAGACTCAGGTTCAGGTTCCAGCATCTACATGGTAGCTAGCTCAGCTCCACCCCTAACTTCAGTTCTAGGGGATGGAACACTCTCGTCTAACCTTCAAGGGCACCAGCACGTACATGAAGCATCTATCATGTATGCAAAATATGCATACATATAAATATAAGCATTTTTTTAAAAAAGTGTGAATGAGTTCTATCTACAATATTCACAAGAATTCACTAGTCATTTCTTCATCAATAATTCAAAGTTACAGGTTAGAAACTGTCCTCATGCAACTTTCATTCTAGTGGGAAGACAAAAAAAAAGTGGGCCATAGAAATGACAGGCAAAAGGGGGGGGGGGGCAACTGAGGACCAAGGACAGCCTGTCTGATGAGGTGAAATGGGGAGGCCGGGGAGGCCAGGGATGACGACATTCTGTGAGACAGGGTTCAAAAGCACAGGAAATGTCTTCAGAGTTAACTACTAAATTTAAATGCTGTGTGCAACAAACATCAGTATTCACGAACAGCTGCAATAATTCATTAACATGAGTCTGTAACCAAAAAACAATTATCCATTTCACAGACAATAAAGATTTATGCACCAGCTAAAAAACAATGCAGCTGTACCAAAAGTTACCTGGCAAAAGACACTGGCACTACCATTTTAAACAAAAATATAATAACAGCTGGCTGTTCTGCAGAATTCTTGTACCAATTAAGTAAGTTAGGAGGTACATTGGGAAGCATGACTTTGATAATTAGGATACTGTTTGTGTTGCTTTTCTCAGGACAATGTCTCCAAACATTTTGATGATTATCTCCATTAGAGAAAAATAAATAAATTAAGCAATTGGTGCTTAATTATATAAATTATGCATACATTCAACCCTATTATACTGTATATATCAGAAAGCACTACACAATTGTTTCCAAGCTCCACTCAAACAAGGCATAGTTTATATTTCCAGATAAACTATTAAACATATGAGCACTGCAATGAGAACCAAATGTAACTCAATCTACTAAATTACATTTAAGAAGAGAAAATGAACATCAGTTTAAGATCAGAAAGGATTTTAGTGTCTACCTAATTAGCTAAAAGTGGCTATATATCATTTTACAAAGTATTGACTTTTTTAGTATACAAAAGAATAACCAACATTCAGAGATATGCTCTGGAAACTATGGAGAGGAGTCAATAGCCACAGTGCACTAAGTAAGAACTCTTTCTCTTCTGAAGTACAGGGGTAGCTCATATACCATCATCCAAGGTTCCCAGATCAGCAGCTGGGTGACTTAAAAGCTACAATTCTGAAGATTACAACACACAAAGAAAACCGTTTTCATCTTCAGAAATAGTCTTCACTAAGCACACAGAGCCAACAGTAAACACCAAGGGGGAGTTGTCGAAGACTCTGCGTGCCTATTGGCCTCATTAAACCTGAGACAGGACACCTAGGGTTACAGAATTTGTTTCTCACTCCTTTTTTCAATCCCTCTGCGTCCTCTACCAAGTAAAGGCTGGTGCACACCTTTGATTCCAACACTCAGGAGGCAGAGGCAGGTGGATCTCTGCTGAGTTTGTCACCAGCCTGGTCTACAGAGCCAAGACTACATGAGAAACCCTGTCATGAAAAACAAACCAAACCCCAGCTACCTTAAACTACTATATTACCCAAGTCCCATTAACTACTGACAGTGCCCACTGCCAACCCAGGCCTTGGTGCAGCTAAAAGTCATAAGCTCTTTTGGTTCAAAAATTACTTTACTTGAACCCTCTGTTCACCATTTAAAAGAAAATCTAAAAATCACTGCTATTTCTATAAACTAACAAGAACAGAATTTTGGTAATGAAGACAGAACTTTTATTCTCTAAACTTCTGTCTTCATTACCAAAATAAAACTAGGCAAAGTAGTTGTATAGGCGTATGTGAAAAATCACAAGACTTAAAAAATCCCTCCCATCTCTGTGACCAGCACCTATCTTGCCCCTCAAGAAAAGTTTACCCCACACACGCAACAAGGAACAAACAGTTGCTCAGGAAACAGCCAGAGTACTGATTCTATATCACTGACAATAGCAGCTGAAAGCTGAAAAGCCTGAGCACCAGTTCTCAATTGTTAAACTTCTCCCTTGACTCTAAGAAGAGCAAGTCTTTATTTTAGAAAGGCTATAATTATAATTTTTCAATTAATCTTCAGGGTTACATCCTTTCCAATGGATCAGAGAATTCAGGGCAAGGATTTGCCATGGGTCCAGCTTCTCAATGTGATTCGTGTTTAAACTGACATGTTCTCCAGTCTCTGCTCTCCATGATGGGGTAGTTTCAATTAATTTATTTACCACATAGGTAATCCTCTAAAATTTGCCATTTAAGCTGAGCATGGTGGTCCAAGCCTTTAATCCCAGCACTTGGAAGGCAGAGGCAGGCAGATGGATCTCTGTAAGTTAGAGGCCAAGCCTGCTTTACATAGTGAATTCTAGAAGTCAGAGCAATATATCCAGAGCCCCCAACCAAAACAAAACAAAACAAAACAAAACAAAACAAAACAAAAGCAAAACCAAAACAATTTGAAAGGCTCTATTTTGTCCTAGATTTCTGCAAGGTTTTTGATTTTCCAAACAATGACACAGGTGGCTATTTTATTAAAACAAGTATTAAATGCTCAGTATTAAAGATGTGGTGGCACACATCTTTAGTCTCAACACTTGGGAGGCATAGGCAGTTGGATTTCTGGGAGTTCAAGTTCAGCCTGGTCTACAGAATTCCAGGACAGCCAGAGCTGCTACACAGAGAAGGTCTGTCTCTAAAAGCCTCCCTCCCCCAAAGAAACGGCCATTAAAACTTTCTTTCAAACCAAGAAAACATACAATTAAATTCAAGTTAAAGTCAATTTCATTCAGCCCAGGTCTCTAGGCTCTTATCTACCTCCTCAAGATACTGTGACTTCAATAAAACAAATACAGAAAACAGCTCCCAATTTGTATTTGTAGAAATCGGGTCTTTCAGGTCAATGTGGTTAGTTCTGTCAAATTATTCCTTCTCTCAAGAGTTACTTACTAATGTATTGGTGGAACGTATAGGCCAGGGCCACTACCAGTGTATCGGAGACAGACTCAGCAAACAGAAATCAGAGACTATTACTGCTCATACTCCAAACTAGAGAACCCTTACCACCACCTTGTACCTGTATGGTGAGCTTTCTGGTTGGAAAGTCAAAAGCCTTGCAGAAATCAAGGACAAAATAGAAAAGGCTTTTCAAATGGCATTTGTTTGTGGGCCTGTTTTTTTTTTTTTTTTTGAGACAGGCTCTGGATATGTGGCCCTGACTCTCCTACAATTCATTATGTAGACCAGGCTTGGCCTAACTTACAGAGATCCATCCACCTGCCTCTGCCTCCCAAGCGCTAGGAATGCTCAGCCCTACCTGTTTAGAATATTTAGTCCACTTCCTAAAGTTTCCTGCAGCACACTGGGACTGACTTCCTAAGCAAGATGCCCATACCCTCTCCTAAACTCCCAGAGCGGGGTATATAATTGCACATCGAACAAAGAGCAACAAAGAAGTGGGTGGTAACAACCTCCCAAAGAGGCATGCTAGGACCCATCAAGTAGGAACAACTCCAAGTGTGCCTCCCTCCTCTTACTACTTCCCAACAGGCCAACCTATCTGCTACTCAAAACCCCTAATTGTCACCGAGGAAGAGCAGCCCTTCCATCTGTACCCTGTGGAAAGTGGTTCTCAAAGAACCCGGCGAACAAAGGCGAGGGATGGAGTCCACGCAAAACACGAGCGAGACAGCGCCGCTCTGCGAACTTGGCCCCCCGCCAGCAGTAACTCCTCCGCAGCCCCACCCCAGCGGTGGGGTCCCGGGTGAGGCTGGAAGCGCAGTGCAAGACTGATCGCCGGTGAGAAGGGGGACCGGGCATGCGGGGGGGAGGGGACGGGGACGTAGGGCGGAGCTCCAGGCCGCCGGCTTTGTGCAGTCAGGCCCCGGGTGCCCACTGGGGTTCCTCGGGAACCGGTCCGAGGCAGTGCACCCAAAACCTGCTCGTGCCCGTGCAGAGGAGCCGAGACGAGCTAGGGCCGCCGTCCCTGGGCCACGATCGCGGGAAGCCGGGTAGGCCGTGTCCCCATCCCCGCAGACAGCCACCCTGAGCAGCCCGAGGCGCACGTCCACCCCGCCGCGCCCTCCCCGCAGCCCCGCTGCAGGCTCCCGGGCCACCCACCGTCGTAGTAGTAGCACACTTTCTTCTTGCCGCCTCCCTGACTGTACGCCATGGGCTCGGGCCGCCGCCTCCCGGCTGCGGCTCCTCCTCCGGCTGCTCCCGCCCGCCGCGGCCCGGCGGCTAGACAAGAGGGCTTGAGGGGACGGCGGGCGCGGCGGCCCGCGGAGCAAAGGCGGCCCGGAGCCGGACGGGAGCGGGTGCCGGGAAGGCTGAGAGCGCAGAGCTGGGGAGGCAGCGGCGCCGACGCGCGACACTCGGCGGGGGAGGTCCAGGGTGGCGGGGCTGGGAGGAGGACGCTACCACTGCGGCATCGCGGGGGTGAGCGCGACTGCGGACGGGACGCACGGGTCGGATCGGAGTGGACGCGGCCGGCTGGGGTTGGGCACGAATAGCAACAGTGGTGTCGCACGCAGTTCGGAGGTGCGAGGAAGCAGGCTTCGACTCCGCGCTCCGAGCCCGGGACGTCGCTGCCGTCGGGTCCCCCCGCGGATCTGCGCGCGTTGGTTGCGCCTGGACCGAGCCTGCGCACTCGGCGCCTGCTCAAACGTATCCCGGGCTGGCTGGACCCCCTCCTCCTGGGCCCACGCCGCTCCCCTCCCCCACCGCCGCGACGCTCGGGCTCCAGCCCGCCACGTGCCACGGAGACCCCCCAAAGGGGAACCCGCTTGAGCACTCCCCAAGGCTTCAGAAGGTGCTGCTCCCCCAGAAACAGGATGGTCAGAGATTCTCACGAGTGTGATTCGCGTGTTTCTCCCTTTTCAGCTCCTGCCAACTACTCTTAGTTGCTGACTTAGAGACATTAATGGCAGACTGTACCTCGTGGGTTTAGTAAGCATTCGTGGGCACGGTTTTCAGCACCGATTTCTGTTTATAAAGCTGCTGTCAAAAGTGCCGGGATGCACGTGCTAAGTGCATTTCTTCTTAAAAGGCACGGGTAGATGGGGGGAGTGTGGTGCTGTCAAAGTGCTAAGGAATGGTCTAAGGACTGGAGTGGAGGGGTGTCGAACTTTTCCAAATTCCGCATGCTTTGACTGCTGCATCACAGTGGATGCGTTACTCGCAGCGCTCTGGGAGAAGAGCATAAATCTAAAGAAAGGATTTGAATGGCCGAGCACCTGTGTTTAATAGCGTGACATTTATTGAGCACCTTTCTCAGCCAACCTACAAGGTGCAGGTAAAGGATGGAAGAAGTCAGTCTAAATGCACAACTTGTATATTTTAACTATTGTCATATACAATTTCTTCTACATGCACACAGTACACACTGCCTCCTCCCTAAAGAGGTGATATTGAACTAAGATCATACTAAGCCACTAACAAAAATAATTACTTTTTCTTCTTTCAGATTCCCAGGACTCTTCCTTAAAACACCAATCAACTAGACTTCACCCCCAAGAGATTTAGAATTAGTCCAGGGCACCTCTTGCTACATACCCTTCTTTCCCAAGCCTATATTTTAACAAGACCCTGGGAGACTAACAGAATTGGTTTAGGAAACACAGTGGAGAAAGGCAAGCTTCCATGTTTCACTGCATAGTGTTGCTTGCCCAGTTTTGCCAAGTCAGCAATGGAAGATTCTGAAAACAGAATGAGATACATTTTGTAGACACTAATGGTCTTCCCCAGACCCAACATGGTAAAGTGTGAACTGAGGCTTGATTTCTTCAGGGAGACTTCTAGCCTGTCTCCCTTCTCCTGTATCTGTTTTCTGTGCCTTTAATTCCATGTTCCTTTTAAACACTACACTTAACATGTTACAGTTGTCTTTAACTTGTCTGCGCCTCTCAAGAGGATACAGTTTCACAAGAAGATACCCCAAGCTTGTCTTATACATGATTATTTCTCTGGTGCCTGTGGCTTCCAGCAAGTCACCTGAGTTTTCTGTATAAATGGTCCCTCACAGGGTCCAGTTGTTGATCTTTCCTCTGTGCAAGCTTCCTCCATGTGGAATTCTGTCTGTGCCTCAGACCAGATTTCCACCTCACAGATGGCTGCATGCATCAAAGCTCTTCCCTTCTGCCTAGAGATATCCTGCAGGCCACAACAGAGTATGGTCCCATACAGTTTCTCTGAGGTTCCATAGATGAATGGAGGATCTTTTGCATCTAGACCCATGTAGCCTCTACTTTAGAAGGATCTTTTAAAAATTGCTTCTCACAACTGCACTATTTAACTTCTGAGGAGAGAGAGAGAGAGGGTCTTCTCAACTATGCCTCCCTCTGTTTCTGTCTCTCTCTCCCTCCTTGGTATTCATTACTAAAAGTGCAGTGCCCATTTTTCTGTGGCTCTCTATTTTAAGCATGGTTCTGACCCTCTGCCGTTACACTCACCCTTTTTGGGGAGCATATTGCTCAATAGTTGGGGGCTGAGTCTCCTAGTGCAGGCTCTACACTGTCTACTATTTTACAAGGTCTCCCTTCCTTCCTTTCTCCCTTCCTTCCTTTCTTCCTTCTTTTTTTTCATTCATTCCTAAAGCTATTGTCCCTGAGCTACCATCCATATCACAGGATTTGCTATTCTCCAACTGTCAGCAGGAACTTTGGGCAACTCTATTTTGGGTACCTATGTATTACTAGGGAAACTGGGGCTCCTTCTTGAGACTCTTATGAAGGACCCTGGGTTCTAGGGCCTGACCTAGGGTTCTTGGGGCCCCCCTTCCCGAAGATAATACCCTGAGTCTAGAGTCTATCACTTAGTGTTGTTAACAATAGAGTTCAAAAATTGACTCAGTAGGAAACTCAAGGACAGTATTGTTGGATCTTGAGAGACAAGGCAGACAAACTGTAAACTTCAGCAGCCATGGAAAGGAAGGATCTAGAGAAGGCAGGCTGACTTACCTAAGCTGCATGGCAGTGGATCAATTAAGAGCATGCACAAAGGATGGGGTTTCTGGGAAGGAAAAGTATATCATCATATTGAGGAGATAATTACTACACTGCTTTATCATGGCTTAGGGTAAATCAGCCCACTCGAGAGATGGTCTCTTGGCCCAGTTGACTGACAGACTGCTGGATTAGCTTTTAAGGATTAGCTCTGGAAATGTCAGAATGTAGGTCTGTAAATGAAGTCCACACTCCACAGCCTGGATCAGGCCATGTTTCACTGCAGCTTGCTGGAACAGAAAGTTAAGAAACTCCCAGAGGGTTGCTGGAGGGATGGCTCAGCGGTTAAGAGCACTTGTTGTTTTTAAGATTACCAGTTAATTCCCAGTACCCACATGATGGCTCACAACCATCCATAACCCCAGTTCCAGGGGATCCAATAAGCACATATGTGCTGCACATCCATATATGTAGACAAAACATTCATACACATAAAGAGGAGAAGGAAGAAGAGGAGGCGATTGTGTTCTATAAGAAAGAATTGAGTAAGCAAGCCATAGGGAACAAAGCAGTAAGCAGCATCCTCCATGGCCCTCATCAGCTCCTGCCAGGTTCCTGCCCTGGTTGATTTCCTGTCCTAACTTCCTTGGACGATCAAGTGTGTGGAAGCATAAGCTGAATAAACCATTTCTTACCCAAGTTGCATTGGCTATGTTGTTTCATCACAGCAATAATAACCCTGACTAAAACAAGTGTTATCTGGAAAATGCAAGGCTAGGTAGAAAGCTTTGATGACGTGGAGTGGTCTTCTTAAAGTGTTTTAGGAATGAATGGGCTGAAATAAGGGGAAGAATGTTTCCCTCATTTCCTCTGTGAAGATCTAAATATCCATTTCCAAAGCTTTTCATCAGGACTAGATTGGAGTTTCAGCCACACCCTCACATACAGCTTCCAGGCAGGGGTTCTGTTAGGAGGAAGTAAGGAATCAGGGTTCCCTCCCACATCACTTAACCTGAGACCCAAGGACGTTTCGTACTTTCGGCAAAGACAATAATAAGCTTCACTTTGGGAGTCCCTGCCCCTAAATTGCTTAGCAAATTTTTATCTCCTGTCCTTATACCTTCCCCAGACTACTCCTCAGAGATGCTAGTAGTCTGTGTGTGCCTGTCTTCTTCTGTCATCTCCACTTAACTACTTGTCCATGAGGAAGTAGGGAAGTTGTTTGTCTCCATTACTGTAGCTGTCCTCCAGATTGGGGGGACTGTCCCCATATTGGCAGCAATACCAGCCTATACTTTCAGAATTATGTTTGTACAGCTAGGGCTTCTCTACAATCTCAACATTTTCTTCATTGCAGATACCTTATTTGCTTCTTTATTTGTGTAGAAACAGGCCATTCGTCTGCTCGCAGTGTCACAGTAATTTTGTACCCTAGTGGTGATGTGATTGAACCAGAGAGTTGTGTTCTAGCCACAGCAAGCAGCAGAAGTTGGCAGTTTAGGCCATGTGATCTGGCTTTAGAGTTAAGGATAGAAGAAAGGGGTTATGGAATTTGTTTCCCCACCTATGGAAAGCCACTGAGGCCAGGCATGTGTCAGAAGTGTCCCTGAATGGAGACCTAGAGGGGCCATTGTGTGAGACTCTGAAGTTGAAGCCTAGATTGCCATGGAAATGCCAAGATGTTAGAGATGCTAAAGTTGTGGCATACTTGCCAAGGAAAGCTGCTAACAGGGAGTAGACCAGCCCAAGAGAAGAAGTGTGTTGTAGTCAACAGAGCTGAAAGGAAATGGACATCTGAAGATTGTTTTGACATCAGACATGCAGGTACAGCTGGGTTTCTGGCTTTCTTTGGTCCAGTATTTCCTCTTTATGCTTCTTTCTTTCCCTGTGTTTTGGAATGGCAATGAATATACTATGTCATTATATATTGGAAGTTTGTGATCTATTTTTTTTACTTTGATTTTTATAGGAGATTACAGTTAAGAGAATGTATGAGTCACAGAAAAGACTTGAGATGGGGTTTTTCTGTGCAGTTTTGGAGTCTATCCTGGAACTTAATCTGTAGAACAGGCCAGCTTTGATGTCACAGAGATCCACCTGCCTTTGCCTTCAGAGTGCTGGGATTAAAATCTTGAGTCCCCACCACCAGAATTCTTTTTTTCCAGAAGAGACTTTAGACTTTTAGACATTGTTGAGACTGTGATAAACTATAAGTTAAACTAAATGTATTTTGCATTATGATATTGTTACAGGCTTATGGGGCCAGGGAGGGAATGTGGTAGCTTGAAAGTAATTGGCCTCTATAATTTCACAGGTAGTCGTCCACTGTTAGGAGCCATGTCCTTGTTGAAGGAAAAGTGTCATTGTGGCAGAGGAGTTTGAGGTCTCTTTTGCTCAAGCTTCATGCAGTGTAAAGATCAGACCATTTCATGTTGCATGCAAGATAGAGAACTCTCGGCTACTTCTTCAGTGTTGTCTTCTTCTATGCTGCCATTTCCACCATGATGATAATGGACTGGACCTCTGACTTGTAAGCTACCACTTCAATTAAATGTTTTTCTTTTAAGAGTTGCTGTGGCCATGGTATCTCTTCATAAAAATAGAAACCCTAAATAAGACAGCGCCTAAACTAAGTCCTATATAAAATAGGTACAATGAAGGTTGTGCCAGTCAGATATATCAAAGTAATTAATAGTCACATATTCATGTGAAAATTTGAGTTCTACAAGCAATACTTAGGACTGGATTACTATAGGAAGCAAGCGTATGCCAGACTGAGTCTTTCATAGCTTATACAAAGGACTGCAAGCCTTATCTTTTTCCTGAGAATGATCAGTGTTTGTTGGTAGACAAGTACAACTAAGTAGGTCAAGGTCACCACACCATGCTTATCATGTAACTTATCACTGTATGAAAAAAGAGACTAGCCTGTTTCCAGCTTCTTCTAGAAGTGTGTTGTCCCATGGCGCTGGGTTTCTCTTTTGTAGTGTAACCCATTATGCCTACAGATACCATCTGAGCTTATTATATTCTGCATGAGGTTAGGGGCAAAAAGAAAAAAGTGACACAGATATGCTGATGCGTATGCTGCTTGCTGAGCTATGAGCAGTAAATACTGACTCTTCTACCCAAAGTTTCTGGACTTCTGCCAGCAACCGTGAATCTCTAGCAGGTTAGCTCATTAGCTTGCAAGAAGGCTAAAAAACCCTCAAATGTTTTACAGCTAATGACAACATAGATCCAAAGTACTGCTATCCAGGTGAAATTTTTCTTTATATCTTGATTCCTGAGATAGAGTGGTAAATCTTACAGACTTCTTTGTACATATGGTAAATAAAGTTGTAAATCCTAGATTATTCTAACCACACAGCTATTTTTTAAAATAGACTCTGAGAATTTGAACTCAGATCTTCATGTATGCACAACATATTGTCTTGCCCAATGAGCCATCTCCATGGTGTTCTTATTTTTACTCTGTCCATTATATATTCATTATATATTTGTATTCATGACCAACCCTGGATGTTATGCTATTTGGAGATTTTTTGCCAAACATCTTAAGGTATTAGTTTCATATTTAGCCTTACTAAAATTTTCAGGACACAAACAAAACACAGATAGCTTCTTCAAATGACTGTAACAAGAATGACCTCTATCTCCATTCCTAGGAGAGCCTTGTTCCTTCCTGAAACCTAAGCTGAGCCTTGACTGCACATATGTCTGTTGGCTTCCAAATTCCCACTAAAGTGGCTGTTCAACTCTATAGCACTTTACAGCTTCTTTAGCTCAGAGGTCCAAACTCCTCAACATTCCACTGGCAAACTGGCTCAATAGCGCTAAGAGCCTCATGGTCAGGTTTCTTAGACCAACAGTATTACTTCTTGCTTCCACTTTCCTCTATCAGTTACTTCTCAAAGAGCTGTCATGAAATACCTGACAGAAGGAAGCCATTTAAAGGAGAAAGGATTTGTTTGGGCTCAGAGATTGAGGGGATATATTTCATCATGATGGGAAAAGGATGGCAGCCAGAGAGCGAGGCAGCTGACCATGTTGCATCTGTAGTCAGAAAGTACAGAAAGATGATTGATGGTGCTTATGTGCCTTTCTCATTTTCCCTCTTTTTTATTTTTAGTCTATATCCTTGGCACATGAGATGATATCACCCACATTTAGAATGGATTGCTCCTTCTCAGTTAATCCTCTCTAGAAATGCCCTTGTAGATACACTCAGAGGTATATCTTGCTGTGGGATAATGCTCTTATACACTGTAAAGATTTGTCACTCATATTGGTTTAATAGTAGCCAGGCAGAAAGCATAAGTGGAATGACCAGAATAGAATTCTAGGAAGAGTAAAGGCAGAGATGGAGTCGCCAACCAGATGCAAAAGAAGCAAGATGAGAATACTGGACTTAGAAAAGGTACATGCCACATGGTCTAACAGATAAGAATTATGGGTTAATTTAAGTGTAAGAGCTAGTGAGTGATATGCTTGAGTTACTGGACCAGCAGTTACTATAATATTAAGCCTTCACATCAGTTATTTGGGATGTAGCTGCTGGGTATTTGGGAGTTGGTGGTGGACAGAAACTTGTGACTATAAATGATACTCCAACATGGTCCATGTATACTTACATAAAGCCTGAGAAAGCCCAAAAATGGATTCTAGACACAAAAGAACAGAGTTAATCATGGTTTCTTGGTAGCAGAGTTTTCTTGGGTGGGCTTTGTTTGCTGGTAGAAAACAGAGGCACAGCTCCTTTAAGAAAGGATTCCTGACTCAGCAGCATTAGTGGCAAAAACCATGAGGCTCTTTTAAGAGGCCCTGCTAACAAATACTTAAATGGAGTTTAAGCGCTCTACTTGGCGGCAGTGTGGACCCTAAGAGCCAGTTGCTATAGCTGAGACTTTAATATTAGCTATATAATTTAGCAGATTAAAGGCTCCTGGAGTCTGAAAAAGATAGAGATATACGGTAAAGACAGATTCAGATTAAATAAAAAACAAACCAAAAAACAAAAAACGTCTAAATGATTTACAGTGTGTCTAAAAATATACTAAGGTTTGGAAAAGAAAAGAAAAAGGATATAGGAAGTCCTTAACAAAAATAAAGTAATAATAGTAATAAAGAATAAGTCACATAAAGATGGAATATGCACAGAGAGTCTGGATACTGTATGTTTTTGTGTTGTCTTTGAGTTTTTATGACTACAGAGGAAGGAACAAGAGCAGATAAGAGACATTTGATTATGAATGCTGCTAGATGAAACCAAACTATGTATTTTAAAAATATCTTCACTTCAAAATTTAAGTCAAAAGATACGCTACTTTGTAGGAGAGGTTTTGTTTTTATTTTCACAGGAATTGAGAGGTTGTAGATTCATTTGGGTTAAAGAAAATAATGTTTGATTGAGGAAGACCCCCTGAAAAATCTTTCATAGGAATGGATGGCCCAGATGATCCAACAGCTCAGAGAACCTCTGTTGCAGTTTCTTCTGAGTTCTGCATTAAGAACAGCTTTAAGGTGACTTGTTGAGATGACCCAGCCTCACTGAACTCTCCAGTTAGGACTTGACCATAATCCTCAATTTTCTCAGGGTCCCCATAAGATTATCAGTGTCCCCAATTAGCAGGAAGTAGTCTAGAGAACTAACCCTATGTTCCCCCCAAAATGGATTATAAATGTTTGTTTTTCTTTAGAGTGTTGGTTACAAGTTGTTATGGATAATGATCAGGAAATAAAAAGAGCTAAATAAAAGAGATTAGATTCAAGATTCTTGTTTGAAAAGAAAAAAAAGGGGGGGGGCGCCAATGGGATAATATTCTTATACACTTTAAAGATTTGTCACTCACATTGGTTTAATAAAATCCTGATTGGTTCATAGCCAGACAGGAAGTATAGGCAAGTGACCAACCTAAGAGAATTCTGGAAAGAGGAAAGGCAGAGACTCAGATGCCAGCTAGAAAGATGTGCAAGAAGCAACAAGAGAATGCTGCTCTGAGAAAAGGTACCAAGCCACATGGCTAAACATAGATAAGAATTATGGGTTAATTTAAATGTAAGAACTAGTTAGTAATATGGTTGAGCTAATGGCCCAGCATTTACTATAATATTAAGCCTTCTGAGTCAATTATTTGAGAGGAGGCTGTTGGGTATTTGGGAGTTGGTAGACAGAAACTTCTGTCTATAACATCTCCCAAGGATTCCAAATCCAGTCAAGCTGACAGGACACAACTTATATAAGAGCATCATAGTGGAGCATCTTCATGTGAAGAGTTTAGCTATGAAGTTGCTTTACACGGAGCACTGTAAACTGCCAGTGTTAGTACCATCACCTCCAGTGCCACACTGTGATATAAGCTGACACTGGCATTGCCAAGAGAGTTTTTTTTTTTCAATTTCTGAAAGTTTTTATTTATTTATAAAACTTTTATCTACAAAAATTAAATTCCTAAACACATAACCTTGAGAAAAGTTAAATATTAAAGTGTCTGATAATATATAACTACCATTATCAGTCATAACTTATAATATTTGAACTTTTAATGGCTATAATGTTTTTAATTAATTAATTTTTTATTTTAAAAGTGTTTCCTTCCCCCTCCCTCCTGCCCTCCCAGTCCTTCCTCAGCCTCTCCCCACCCCATCTCCCCATTCATTCCCCAAGGAGGGCAAGGAGTCCCAAGGTGGGTCAGTTCAGTTTGGCATATCCAGGTGAGGTAGGTCCGAGTCCCTCTCCCCAGTATCAAGGCTCGGATAGATGTTCCTCTGTAGGGAATGGGCTCTGAGATGTCAGTTCATGTACCAGGAATAAACTCTGGTCCTACTGCAAGAGGCTCCACAAATTACCCATGCTGTTTGACTGTCATCTACATTCTGAGGGTTTAGTTCCTTTCCATGAAAGTTTTGTCAACTGTCATTTCAGAGTTCATGAGCTCCCAGTTCATGAGAGAAAACTTGGGTCAGTTTTCTCTATGGGTCTCTTTCTCATGATCCTGATCCTTTTGCTCATATACTCTCTCCTCTCTCTCTCTTCATCTAGTCTGGGAGTTGGACCTGGTGATTAACTATGTATCTTTGCTTCTGCCTCCATCTGTTGCTGTATGCACAAAGGATGCATAGTCTTACCCCAACGGCATCAGCTCAACTATGTTCATAGCAGCATTATTTGTAATAGCCAGAACCTGGAAACAACCTAGATGCTTTCAATTGAAGGACAGACTAAAAAATTGTAATACATTTACACAATGGAGTACTACTCAGCAGTTAAAAAAAAAGACATCCTGAAATTTTCAGGCAAATGAAATGGATGGATCTGGCGAGTATTATGCTGAGTGAGGTAACACAGACCCAGAAAGATAAAAATGGTTTGTACTCACTCATAAATAGATTTTACCATAAAGCAAAGGATAGCCAGGCTACAAGCCATAATCCCCAAGCAGCAAGGTAACTGAAGGAACTTAAGAGAGACATCCATGGATCCCTCTCAGAAGGGGAAATCAAGATCTCCTGAGTAAATTGGTATCATAAGATAGAGTGAGCAAGGGGAGGTGGGAACAAATCATGAGAGAAGGAGATGGTTGAGTGGGAGGAGCAACAGAGGGGGAGCAAAGAAATAGATACCTTGGTAGAGGGAGCAATTGTGGGATTAGAGAGAAACCTGGTGCTAAGGAAACATCCAAGAGCCTACAAGATGTCCCTGCTAGGACTCCCAAGCAATCCTCCGTTCAGAGGATGCTGAAACAGGATTTCCCCTATAATCAAATGAATGACCACCCTACTTTGCCAAGAGAGTTTCTTAGCTCCTTTGCTGTGTTATTTACTTCAAGATTAGTCATGGCAGAAACAACCAATAAACAGTTCATAGAACATATTTTATGACTGTTATGAATCATCTGAAGAAAGTATGTGACCTTCTTAGTAGACGATGAGATTCCTGGGTCACATCAAATCACACCCACTGGCAAAGTGCCTAAGACAGTGAAGATACTAGATTACTGAAAAAAAAAGTCCCACGTGTTAATTCAGATGGCTGATATGACCGACTATGAGGAGTGTTTTCTCTTTTTTAATATACTGCAAAGTTGGCCTTTCTTCATAAAAGCAACTTTATGTTGTTAAAAAATACCATTATAAAATTTTCAATCATAAAACCAACCATTTCTCTATATTTTTAAAAATCACTGATTGACATCAGATCTAATGTAGACTAGCATATATAAAATAACATATAATATGTTATATGTAATATATAATATGATGATAAGTAAATATTAAATCAGACCATTGGCTGTCAATGTCTCAAGTTAAGAATAGGCTATGATTTCAAATGGTACAAAGGACTTTGAGCTAAGGTATTCCGTGTCTTGAATATGGTGATGATGTGTAAGTATACATGTTTTTCAAACTTTGTGGAACGATACCTCTTCTGTATGTAAATTACACCTCAACAAATCTAATGTTAAGAAGCAGACCCACCTGTATGTTACAGAATTTAAATTTGGTGTACCACAGCTCTCTGTATTAGAGATTTCTTTCTATTATCGAGACATCATTGAATATAATGAAGGCAGTGACCGTATAGATAACCTAGTTTATATGTGTTGACATCTTTCTTTTTGTGCATTCCTGAATTCCTCTTTCCCACTATAACACTTAAAGTGTTCACTTACCCCGGTAAAGAGTCAAAGCAGGCCCACACACTTTATTTTTATCCCCTTATGTATCATTCTACTAAATGTAAAATAGGATCATATAAATTCCCCCAAAGCTAACTTGTAAATTGAACTTTAAGAATTAAAATTGCATTTTAAATCACTGAAGGTGAGATGGTGATGGTATTTTCTGACATCAAATGCTGTCCTTAGGCTCTGATGCCTTAGTTGACACCTAGAAAAACACCTGTAAGTTTACTTTTCATTCATTTTTATTTCTTTCCCTTACTATCTCTTCCAGAACCATCTGTCCTTTTATGGCTTCTGTTAATAGCAGAAATGTAATTCTAGAATGCTTCCCTTTGAAAGCTTTTAGTTACTTCTTAGTTAAAAATTTCCTTTATCCTTGTGAACTCCATACATGTATGAAATGAACGAAATAAGGTCATATCTACTCCTCCAGGTCTTTCGAAAGACCACTGACTGACATGCGCCTTCCTAATTCCAGTCTTTTCATTTTGTAACCCACTGACACCAGTTTCTGCCATCGCAGCAGCAGCAGCAGCAGCAGCATACCTCTGCCACCAAAGCGGTTACATCATCACCTGTCAGGAGGTCCTTCCCACCATCAGCTATGTGACACGTGCACTCCTTAAAAGTGCCCGCCATTGACAGCTCACTTTGTCTCTCTTGCCTCTCAACGCTCCTCTTTGCCTCTTCGTTCCTCTCTTGCTTTTTCTTTTCTCTCTCGTTCCTCTTCCCTGTTCTCTGCCTGTCTACCTGCCTCTCCCATGTCCCCACGTACACATGGCCTTTTGCCCTCCTTTCCCATAATACACCACTTGCACTAACTGTTGCGCATGGCGTGTTTGCTTAGTGGCACACCTTGGCAGGACCTGCCGAAGGGTACCCACTTCACCTGTCTTTTATTTATTATTATATTGGTGTTGTGACTCAGGGAGACTCTCCCGGAGTGGCATTTGGTCTGGCCACAATGGGATACTACCACCCACTTCACCTGCATAAGATCCACTCTCTTCGACCTGCAACAGATCTGCTTTCCTGTTCACTGGTGGCTTTGCCTTATATTCAATACCGGCAATTGGGTCTCTGGTTGTGCTACCCGACTCTGACCATTTTCCTGGATGTGAGGTTTCCTTTACCAAGCAGACATTGCCTTCTGGCTTTTCTCGAAGTCCTTGTACCATACAACTGTGTCTCACTTGGGCTCTTAGCCCTTGACTCCTGTTCTGGCATGATGACACACTCAACATCCTCTGCCTGCTCTGTTCCGTCCTCCTCTGAGTCCTGAGATTCTTCCCAGACTCAGACTTGGGCCCGCCCTGCCCTCAGGCATTAAATGCTCTTTTCCTGAAAGAGTTTTGTAACAATAAATTCAAGCCTTCTCACATACCTCCATAGCCAGCTCCAAAAGGTATGTCTGTGCTCAGGGCATCTCCTGATGAAACCTTTGGCCTCTATTATATATTTTAAAAACAGCTCCCAAGAGAGACCTTGGCAGGTTTGAGCCAAGGTGCCCCATGGACAGTGAGAGAGACTGTCCATGCACGTGCATTGGGCAGTGGTCAAGGAGGGTGGTACTTGTGGAGAAAGACACACTATTCAGGCAGCACTCAAGTGGAGAGGTTTATTGAGGGAAAGGGGGAGAGAGAGAGAGAGAGAGAGAGAGAGAGAGAGAGAGAGAGAGAGAGAGAGAGCGCAAACAGGGGCAGGGACTGAGAGAAGAAGAGGGAGGGGTTTTCTGTCGTCAGGACTCTGGGTGGGCCAAGGTATTGCCTGCTTATTGGCCAGGTCTCCAAGGACTGGGCCTGAATGCTAACACCCTATTTTCCCTAGTATTGGTGTCTGCCACTTTTTACTACATGGTTCTCAGTTTTAATTTTATAACACTAGGCTATGTATGGGAAACACTTTAAGACATCCGATATGGTGCTCAGCATTCCTAAACATGGTTAGGAGTGGTTCTGAGAATGATGGTCCCAAGAGAGCATTGGACAGGATGCATTTTATTCTGATTCCGCTGAATCATATAACTTCACTTCTGTAGCAGTTTTTTTTTTTGTTTGTTTTTTTGTTTTTGTTTTTTTGTTTTTTTTTTTTTTTTTTGGCTGAGGCAATCGCAAATGCAACCCCAAATTTAAGTCAAGAGGACATGGAGCCTATTAATTATTCCATGATTATTGGAATCAAGCTCACATTTGAGCAAACCACTGTAGACTGAAAGGATCACTGTAGATATTTCTGAAAAATCCGGTCTTCCTCACTGGATAAGGCCATGCTAGCTGGCTTACATCATCCTAGCAGTACCACGGTCCAGGTCTGCTTTGCTCCATTTACTTTCAGGCCTCTGTGAACACTCCTGAGATAAACGTTTGCAAGGAGTGCTAGCCTTACCTTTTATTGGTTTTGCTGGGGTACAATAAACTCATGTGACTATTGCTGTCACCATTCAGCAGAGCCACCTGGGAGATAAGATGTGCCACACTCCTGTGAGCTGTGATGACAAGGCCCGGGATGTACACAAAAGACCCCTGTGTTGTTGTTCTCTGTTCCAGAGCTACTTACACACACTGCTCGACTTTTTAACCTGTTTGATTTCCAATTCCCTTTAGGCTTTTTCTCTTTTGTAGAAGAAGGATCTGTGCATAGCAACAATTGATTTCTACCACTCTTTGGTCCAAGATGATTTGAATTCTGTAAGACTCCTGAGGCAGTATAGATTTGGGGAATTCTTCTGTTCCAAACAGAATGGAATTTTATGCTCTACTTCTTAAACGAGTGTAAAAGGCACAATTTATAGAAATCACTAAGGAAACCAGGATTGTTAAACACTTAGCCTTTCTCTTTTCAATGGAAGGGAAGTGTCTGCCTGTTTTCCATGTAGAAGGCTGTGAATAGAAGTATTAATTAATATCTGCTGATCTTTCTATTGTTTGGAGCAGGCCTTTACCCAAATCCAACAAAATTCTGAGCATCGTTTAGGCTCTTATCCTGAACTTTGTCTCTCAGTGAATAGAACTCATCCTTATGAAAAAGATCCCAAGTATTTTGCATTCTCAATCAAAAGGACCCATCTTTATGCTTATTACAAATGCTTTCTCCTTAGGCCCAGATTACTACATTCTGTTTATTAGCTAATAAACTCATTTTTATGATGAAGGTCAGAGGTGCTTTGCTATAGAGATGTACTTTGCAAGGGAGTTTATATGTAGTCATGCCTGAAGCTTTGTTGTGATAATTGTTGCATGGAGGCTTTCCTCACAAGCTTTTACTGTGTTTAGATGTGTAGATAAAATAAACTGCTTGGTCAGGCTCCAAAACCAGCACTGGCTAAGGTTGTGCTGACCTGGATTCTTAAATCACTGAGATCATTTTCCTGCTAGTCTCAGGAATCCCCACAAATAAGTTGATAATTTCCACATCTTACACATGCAAAATACTTTAGCAGCTATAGAGATAAGGGATTTGGGGAGGTAGTAATTTGTCTCCTCATGTTGATCTAGCATGAACTAGTCAAAAAAATCATTTTTGAGAGTATATGACACACACACACACACACACACACACACACACACACACACACACAAATGTGGTGGAATGTATGCTGTAAATAAAGGACTGTTTTGGCCTATGTAGAGCACCATAGAAGTGGGTGGAGAATCAGAGGACAGACAAGTAGAAGGAGGGTAGAGTTAGTCAGTCTCCATCCGACCCCGAAGAAGACAGACATGTAAGGAATACAGGTGAGCCACGGGCCGGGCCACGTGGTGGGTAGATTAGTAGATTACAAGAAATGGGTTGAATTAAGATGAAAGAGATAGCTAGTAATGTGCTTGATACATGGGCCAAACAGTATAAAGATAATATAAGCATGTGATTCATTTCTTTGGGGGACAAAAGCCACCACGGACCAGGTCTGAAAACTCTGGGCCCAAAAGTACCCGGGAAACTTTCAACAACACACACATGCACACACACTCTACAACTAGGCAAAAGATTTAAATAAACCAAAGAAGATATGGATATGCTAATTAGGCAATCAAAAAAGTAATCATCCCAAATATTCTAACAATTAACAATTAGAACTGCATGGAATTAAAACCAAACAACAAAAGAAAATACAGAATGAAGTGAATGATTACAAAATGGGAGAAACTCTGCCAGCTATAAATCTGACCAAAGATTAAGGTTCAGAATATATGAGAACTCAAAAATCAAACACTAAAACCCTCAGATACTATAATCAATGGGTGGGCTAGTGAACTGATTAGACTGTTTTCAAAAGAGACACAAATTGTCAATAGATATACTTAAGTGTGCTCAACATGCTAAGAAAGCAGGAAAATGCAGGTCAAAACTACCATAAAATTCCACCTCACTCCAGTCAGAACCGCTGTCATCAAAAGAATTAACAAATATTGTTAAGGCTGTGACAGAGAAAGAGCCCCTTTTATATCATTAAAAAGAATGCAAAGTAATGATGATCTTGTGGAAGTCAATAGAGAGATACAAACAAACAAATAATAGAGCTATATCACTCCGTGGGAATATACCAGGACTATATACAATATAGTATAAGATAGAGATGCCTGTATATCCATGCTTAGTTGGCTATTTATAACAGTCAAGGTCTAGAACTTGCCCACATGCCTATCAATAGATACATGGATAAAGGAAATGTGCCACAGACAATGTAATTTTATTCAGACATAAAGAAGAATAAAGAGCCAGGTGTGCTGGCACTTGTCTTTAATCCCAGCACTTGGCGGGCAGAGGCAGCCAGATATCGCTGTGAGTTCTAGGCCAGCCTAGTCCACAGAGTGAGTTCCAGGACAGCCAGGGCTGTTACACAGAAAAACCCTGTCTTAGGGATAAAAGGAGAAGAAAAGAGGAAGAAGAGCAGGAGGAAGGAAGGGAAGAAGGAAGGAAGAGGAGGAAGGAAGGAAGAAGAGTTGTTATTTTCAAGTTGGAACTGGAGTGAAATAAGCCAGATTCAGGCAAATCACATTTTTCTCATATGCAGACTCTAGACTTCCAGAAGCACATATAAGACAGAAGGGACTATCTGAGAAAAGGAGAAGGACCAGCAGAGGGCAGGGAACCAGGGGTTGGGGCTGAGTCTCATCAAAGTACAAGATACACATGTATGAAAATGACATAATGAAGCCTATTATTTTGTAAGATGAATGTGTTCTAATTCTCTAACTGCATTAGTCTTTAGAGAAATGTAAATCAAAGCCACAAGATGTCACTGCGTGCATATTAGAATGACCCAAATTAAGAAGACTGACTATCAATGAAGCTCAGGGGTGGAGGGAGGGTTTGCCTATACAAGGTCTTGAACCTTTAAATTGTTTCTTTTATTTTGAAGATTCTAATAAGATTACATAATTTCTACTTTCCCTTTCCTCCCTCCAAACCCTCTTATGCATCCCTCTTTGCTCTCTTTCAAAAGAGGGTCTTGAGTTTTATTACCAGTGCAGGGGAGGAAAAAACAAGAGGGTTAGTAGGGTATAATGGCTGGAGTCTGAAACCTCAGCACCCTTATTAGTGTGAGAGGAGAATCGTGAGTTCAATGCCAGGCTGAATGACATAGTCAGACCTAATTCAAAAACCAAAGCTAAACATCTAAGGCAAAATCCAGGCACTCCTGATATTGGCAATCAGAGCTCTCACTTGCCATGTGAAATGGTACAACCATAAGTGTTTACCTGAGGAAGGTAACCCTGGTGGTTTGGAGTCACCCCAAAACCACAACAATGCAATAGAGCTAGCTCCTGTGGGAAGTTTATTGGGTGTGTGTGTACAGAGGTGGCCTCTACTATGATAAGAATCTCACCCTGCCCAGGCTGGTCACTCTTTTAAAGAGGCCAGCTTGAATAAAGGCTCTTTGCTTTTGCATACAAATCCAGACTCCTTGGTGGTCTTTTGTGGGTCCATGCAATCTGGGCATAACATTCCCACCCCTAACCATGCCTTATTGCATGGGTGTAGGAAAACTGACTCTGCCCTCGTGCCTGAAGCAGATGGCCTCAGTAACCTGAACTGACCAGTTCAGCTACTATCCAGGCCCACAGCTGGTTCTGGGATTGGCCTACCCTAACATCTACCACCTCTACGATCCACTGGAGCTTGGGAAGGGAGTGGTCCTGTAAAATGTAAAATGTCAGGATCTGCATTACTCAGGGTGGCTACTATCTATCTGAGAGAAGGGGGAGGATTCAGTGATGATGCTGTACCAGAAACCAGAGGCCTTGAACCACACCAATGACTCCTTGTAAAGAACATTTGCAAATAAAGCTGATTGGACCAAAGGGAATGCTGTATGGCACACTGAAGCTCCCAATGCCACTAAGACAAATGAAGAGGTGTTGAAGAGGTGGGAAAGAGAGGAACGAAGATGTTTTGTTATTTTCTTTTTGGTCTTGTTTGTTGTTTGCTTGCTTGTTTTGTTTTGAATTGGTTTGAAATGTTTTAAATTTTCGTTTGGGGGCTACTTCAGGAGGGTGAGTGGAAGACGTGGAGGGACTGGGAAGGGCAAGAAATTAGGGTGCATCATGTGAAATTTTCAAAGATTCAATAAAAAAAATATGTTACATTAAAAAAAAAAAAAAGAAAAAGAAAAGAGCATTGGGAGGGAGCCTGAGAGCGGGGACTCTTACCATGTTATGATCATATGCTCAACAGCTCTCATGAGTGTATAGAGCCAAACTGATCAAATTATATTTCTAAGGATATATACATATATTACACATTATACATATGTGCATACAATAACAATTAGCCTTTTATTTATTTTTTTAAAAAACTTTATTTATTTATTTATTTGCCTTGGTGTTTGCCTGGAACTGGAACTACAGACAGTTGTTAGCTGCCACGTGGGTGCTGGGAATTGAACCCTGGTCCTCTGGAAGAGCAGATGGTGCTCTTAACCACTGAACCATCTCTCCAGCCCCACAATTAGCCTTTTAAAAAAGAGGCTGTGAATCTGAAGAAGAATGAAGAGGGGTGTATGGGAAGGTTTGGAGGGAAGGAGGGGAGGGGAGAATGTTATAATTAAATTATAATTTCAAAAGAAACAAAAAAAGAGACCACCATACATCTTACCTTTAATGTCTGCAGGGTCTGCATTGAGCTAAATTTACAAAAATTGAAGGTGCTTCATTCAAAGGCCCAGAAGTACCATTTGGGGGAAAGCCAAATTGTTCATTTGACCACTGGGCCTCTGAGGCTGTGTGTACCAACAAACAACAAGTAATGTGTAAGAGAAACTCAGGTGTCAAAAGCCAAACTTCATTGGCTCCTTAATAATAATATTAAAACACACACACACACACAGAGGCAGTACAGGAGTTCAAGAGTTAACTTAAGGAGATAAAGCAGTCCAGCACAGGCATACTACTTCTTTGTGAACTCAGGAGTTTTCTTTTCAGTGGCTGCATCAACAGCTGCTTGCAAACAAAGCGACATGCAAATGAACTTTGGTGTGTTTGGGATTTCAGATCCCTTTCTTTGCTGGAAGAATCATGCAAACCTCTGGATAAACACCCACTACCTTCTGATGCCCACTCACATGCTGAGGCACTTGTGGGAACTGGAAGGCATCCCTAGGCTGCCTGATCTACTGTTGTGTCTTCCACTTCTGCAGGATCTATGGCACCAATGACCAACTCACACATATGCTCCCAGGGAACCAGCCTTGGCCTTTGTCCATCTGTGGCAGCTGGTTTTGACACAGTAGAGATGAATACACCATCAAAGCCAGCACAACCAGCCACAGCCATTTTCTAAGGTCTGAGTGTCACATGTTCACATAATTATTGAGTTCTCTGACCCTAAATCTTTTTACAGTAAATATAAAATTACTATTTAGGAGTTGCTCATGGGCTACCATTTAAAAAAGTTTTAAAGATTTTTTTATAGTGCCCACGAGGCCAGAAGAGGACATTAGGGCCCCCTGGACCATAAATACAGAAAGTTGTGGGTTGACAGGTGTAGGCATTGGATGCTGGCAAGTACACTTTAGTTTCCGGCAAGATCATTATGAGCTAGGAAGCACTGAGCCATCCACCCAGCCCATACACTACTATTCTTAAAAAGGCTGTACATGGAATTTGGGTTCCAGCTGCTCACACACTAGAATTACAACTTGCCAAAGCCCATCAATTCCACCAAAAAGCAAAGAATCAAAATGAAGTACAGGTATTAAAAACAGCCTTCATCATGGTCCTGGGAAGAACCCAGCATTCAGTTTGTGATTCTCTGAGTACTGGGTACCATAACACCAATTACTAAAATTGCGTGTAGTATTTTTTACAGTGTAGAAATGTGTGAATTACAGTGTCAGAAAACTTATAGACTAGAACAAGACTGAGTTAGTTAGAATGCTATGGGCTGAGTTAACTGAAATTGTTTAATAAAGGCATTTATTGTTTCCCACTAGGGAATCTAGAAAAGAGGGAGTGGGCTTCCAGGCTGGTAGGCTTAGCAACTCAGCAATTTTGTTAGTTCGGCAATTTTGTTACTTGTCAGTTTTTCCTTTTACTTTTTTGAGACAGGGTTTCTCTGTGTAGCCCTGACCATCCTGGAATTTTCTCTATAGACTGTTGTGTGATATTTTGATTGTGTTCTAACAAATAAAGCTTGCCAGGAGCCAAGTGCAGAGCTAGCCACTAGCCGACAAAAGTTAACCATAGAGGTTTGGAGGACTGACTGTATACAGAGAGAAGACAGGAAGTAGTAAGGCAGGGCTGAGAGAGGGTTTTGACCCCTTTTGGATGGAGGGATGGAAGAGGTAGGAGGTGACTCAGCCGCTCCCTGCTTCTCCGATCTTTCAGGTTCCTACCCTAATATTTGACTCCCAATTTTTCTATTGATAATAGAAATCGAGGTTAATGCGTCATCTGGCATACAAATTTGGGGGCATGAATTCACAAGATAGTCACTTGTCTGTGGCTTTGCAGCCGCTGGCATCCGCCAGTACTCACGTAAGCTGCACCTGCCAGAGTCACCGAGCCTTCAGCTGGATTTTCCTGTCTTTCTCCAAGCCCTATGAGCAAGTCTGGGATTTTCTTGCCACATTCTTTCTATAACAATCTCCTACTGCTACCCAAACTCCATAGGTCCCAAACTCCAGAGGCACCTGGGCTCCAAACCCAGACTTTATCTGCCCACAATCGCTGGCTCTGTCCGCTTCGGGCAGCTCCCGCCACACCTGCTTCTTGTTTAACTAAAAAGGAAATGGAGCCAATCATCCTTCAACAGTCTCTGTTCAGAAGCTACTGTTCCCACTCCTGCAGCAGCCTGCCTTAGCTGCCCCGGCTGTTACATCATCACCTGTCCCTGGGTGCCTTTCCACCAGCAAGAGCCTCCCTTTAAAAATGTCTCTTGCTTCTCTTCTTGATTGTTCTCTCTCTGTCTGTTTGCCTGCTTCTCTCATGTTCACACTCTGACAAGCCTTTTCCTCTTTCATTCTGCCCCCTCCCACAACAAACTTCTTGTACCAACTCTGCTATGTGTTGCATTTGCTTAGCGGCATCCTCGACAGGGCCCGACAAAAGGTACCCACCTCATCTTTAAACAAAAAAAAAAAATCACTTCAGCTACTTTTTATAATTTTTTTTTTTTTAGATTTTATTTTTTTCTGGCTATTTGTCTCTTGAGGGGATAGCCTCCCACCCCACAGTACTATCCAACTGCCGTAGTTTTATTTGTCATATCACAAAAACTTTTTTTGAGGAGCCCAGATTAATTCAGACAAACTCGACCCTCCAGGTGAGGTAAGGGCTATTATTAGAAATGTGGTCTGTATGCCTCTGAAATGCATCTCTCATTCACAGCACCACAGGAAGAAAACAGGCAAGACTGATGGCTAGGAAACCAACACATCTACCACAGACCCACAAGAGCATAAATAATGCACAGACTTACCCTGTTACTAGCTGTATAAATACAGCTGAATACTAGCTGTATTCAGAAGACCAGCCAAGAAATTGCAAAGCCAAGAAAAGACACTAAACAATGCAGTCTGTCAGGGGGATTATGGTTTAAATAAAGCACGCTGAAGAATTTGTCTCTTATCCTACTATGTACAAAATACTAGCATATCAGTATTTATCATGAGTTCCCAAACATTCAATATAGTTCGTAGAGGATATACACATGCTATGTTTGCACATAGGTAATACCAAGGGAACACTTCTCCACATCAGGCTCTGACGATGCTATGTACTCTTCATGAGGAACCCCAGCTGTGATGCCAGTTTTACAGATGAGAGAATTGAGAAATGAAAGGGTAAGTAATTCCTTCAGAAAACACAGCTTGTAAACTTGAATCTATGATTTAGCCCGAAGCTTGCTGACTGATTGAGAGTCTTGCTCTAGTTTACAAAATGTGCGACGTTATCATTCTTAGAATTACACTGTGCCATGAAATACAAAGGGAGCCAGGAACCACGAAGCACAATCACCCAAGTGTTTCCCTTTGATTGTGACTGAATCCTGTCCTTCCTCCCTACCACCATCATTGTCCTGGGATAGGGGCTCACTTGGTCACCTTAGCTCTCTTGGAACGTGAAGCAATCTTCCTTCCAAGGACTGGAATCACAGCTATGTGCTATGGCTGCTGACTAAATCCAGCCATTATATTATGAAATTCTTCCTGCTCAGTTGCAGAATGTTCTGGAGGTGAGTGGCAGGCTGAAAGAAAAAAAAAAAAACCTTGTTCATGTTACTGTAATTTTTTTATTGATTCTTTGGGAATTTCCCATCATGCACCCCAGTCTCACCCATTTTTCAGTCCTTAGTGTCTTCCCTCTACTCTTGTAGCCACCCCTGCAAAGGAAAATAAAGAAGGAAAAAAATCTGAAGAAGCAACAACAAAACACTCCTCCATCTTTTCCTCTTCATCACATATTCATTTGCTGTAAAGGCTTTGGAGGCTGCGGTGTGACATACAGTATACCCTTTTGCCCAAACAGCGTTACTTGCAAATGCTCGTTGTAATAAGTTGTTGAGGTCTCTGGCTTCTGTTGCACCATCAATACTGGACACCCCCCGCCCCCTACACACACATGAAACTTATCTCAGATACCCTGCTGTTTTCCCAAGTCCTGGAGGTCCTGTGGCTATGGTTCCACAGAAACAGTCCATTCACAAGCTTAAGCAGGTCACAGATGGGGTAGATGTTGAGATGGGCCAACTCATAACACTGGATGTAGCCCTGGGTAGTAGCTGAGCTGATCAGTTTGGGCTGCCACTGGGAATAACCCCCTCACAAGAAGATAGGGCCAGCTCTCCCTTGCTCATGTGTACATTCAATAAAATAGCTTTAAATGACAGAGGACAGAGCCAAGACGTGAAGGTCAGAGACTAGTGCCTCACGCTTTTAATCTCTCCACTCCAGGGAAGCAGAGATCTTTTGGTATCTCAGTGAGTTCACCAATAACAGCTAGGCAGTGGTAGCACACACCTTTAATCCTAGCTTTAGGAATGCTGTATGAGGAAGTAAGACAGCTGAGTGGAGAAAGAGAAAAGAGAAGTTCAGCTTTCCCCAACAGTTCCTTGGTCTGCTGAGGATAGAGAGGCTCGGAATCAGAGGAATTTATAGAGCAGGCCTGAGGAGTTGGCTAGGTGAGAAGTGCCTGTGATTTGGGATTCTGTCCTCTGATATTCCAGACTATTTTTATTAAATACATATCACCACACTCATGCTACTGGGGTCAGTTCTCCGACAGGTGGTGAAGGGTGGGCCAGCTGTTTCAAGTGCAGAGCCAGCTCTCCTGTTACAATGGCCTAAGAAGGAGGGGGTAGTTTCCCCAGGGCCACTGAGGGTTTGGGAGCCAGCTCTCCTGTGCCCACAACACTGGCGCTATTTCTGCCAGGGATGGGAGCAGTTCTGTCACTGAGGTGGCCAGCAAGGGGCAGGACCAACTCTCAGGTGCCCAGGCTACTGGGGCTAGCTCTTTCATGACCCAGGTGATAGCATAGCCACAGACATCATCACAGACCCCAGCTACCACAGATCCAGACATGGTCCTCAGCTACAGCTCAGGCCTGGATATCACCATGGCCTCAAGTAGCAGCATAGGCCACTCAGGTTGAAGAGAGTAAACTTAGCTCAAGAAATCCCATTTTGTATTCTAGTAGCCATAGAGATAAAATAGAGTTTAGTTCCACATTCTTGGCAGGAGCTTGCCCAGTTCTAGGAGAGAATGAGCTGGACACCTGGATGATCCAGGTGGGGTCCAGGACTAAAAGGAGTCTTCCATTTTAGAGAACTATTCTAAACTAAAGCAGACAGAGCCCTGAGAAAGAGTCTCTCACCCAGTTCCCAGAGACCATAGCTAGAAACTGCTGTTCACAGAGGGGCAGCATGACCTAAGTTCCAACTGCAGAATCCATAGCACCCTGGCCCTGCTAGCTGACCACCAAATGCTCTAGTCAAAATATACCACCATCATTCCTGGGCCCAGATTCAAGGAGAAATTCCCCAGATTAGCTGGCTGTCAGCACAGCCTTGCACTAACTAGAGTAACCCCAAATTGTGTTTTTTCCCTTTAAAAATGGCTGTTAAGCTCCCCTCAGGAGCCCCTCCTGATCTTGCTATGTCAAGAGCTGGACTGGGTTCCCTGCCATGGCTTGTATTTACATCAATAAACCTTGCTGTTGCATTCTGGACTTCTCTGGTCTTCAGTGGTCTCTTTGGGGAATTTGGACACAAGGTTAGTATGGTCCTTAGGACATTAACATGGTCTTAGGTGACAATTCAGACTGAAAGCATCCATAAGGCCCTCCATGGTAAACAGGCCACAGACATCAACACAGACCCAGGCTGAGGTGCAGCTACAACTGAGACTGAGACATGACTCCTGGCAGCAGCACTGTTCCAAATATCCCATGGCTCCAAGCGGCAGCAAAGGCCGTCCATAACAGCCTGTTTCTCAGCACTTTTACATCTTTAGTTCTGTCCACAGCACATGTGCTGCTCCACTGTGGTAGATTGTTTTTACTCTTTGGTCTTTTGGGGGGCCCACCACCCAAATAAATACTCATAGAGTCTTCGTACTACTTATAAATGCCAGGCCTTAGTTTCTTTCTTGCCAGCTTTTCTTAAATTATCTCATCTACCTTTTGTCTCTGGGATTTTATATTTCTCCATTTCATATACCTGATTTTACTTCTTACCCCATTCCTGATGTGGGGCTAGGTGGCTGGTCCCTGATGTTCTCCTCTTCTTTGCTCATATTCTTCTGTTCTCTCTTCCCACATTTATTCTGTAGTCAGAAACTTCTGTCCCAGCTAGAAACTCTCAAGTACCTGGTAGCTGCTTCCCAAATAATTGACTCAGAGACATAATATTATAGTAATTACTGGGCCAGTAGTTCAAACATAATACTATATAGGTTTTACACTTAATTTTTTTATTATTATGAATAAAGAAGTCACATTTTCTATCCTTGTATATCCTTATTCAAGGTCCCTTCCCCCTCCCACCACATCAGATCATTCTCTCTTCTCCATATCTCCCCATTCCACCCATGGGTAGGCGGTCCCAAGGTCCTAAGGTCCCAATATTGCTTAGTTCAGCCTCCACTTCTGGCAAATCCAGTTTTCTCCCCCCAATATCAAGACTGAGTCAGGTGTTCCTCTAGGGAGAGTGGGATCCAAGGTGTCAGTCCAAGGTGTTTCTGATCCCAAGCTGTTCAGTAATTGTGGTTTGCAGCTTAGACATGCTTTTCTTTTTTCTTTTGTTTAGAGTCCACTAATGAGTGAGTACATCCCCTGCTTATCTTTCTAGGTTTGTGATACCTCGCTCAGGAGGATATTCTCCAAATCCATCCATTTGCCTGCGAATTTTAGGATATCATTTTTCTTACTGCTAATTATTACTTCATTGTTTACACTTAAATTAACTCATATTTCTTATCTGTGTAAATTCATGTGGCTTAGGACATTTTGCCTGGGCAGCATTCTCATCTTGTTTCTTCTGTGTCTGGTTGTAGTCCACTTGTCTACTTCCTGCCTAGCCACTGGCCAATCAGTGTTTTATTAAACCAATACAAATGAAAAATCTTCACGGTATACAGAACATTATCCCACATTCTCCTCCTATTTCTTCTCTTTGCCTGCCAGCCCCACCTATCCTTTTTCCTGACTTGCTATTGGCCACTTAGCTCCTTATTAGACCAATCAGATGTTTTAGACAGGCAAAGTAATGTAGCTTCATAGAGTTAAACAGATGCAACATAAAATCCACAGTCCCAGAGAAACTAGGTAACAAGAAGAACCCTAAAAGGGATGCATAGCTCACCTTGGGAAGAAGAAATAGATTAGACCTGGGTAAACTGCAAATGGCAGAGGGGGTATAAGGGAGATGAGGGAAAGATTGAAATATGGAAGGGTTGGAGTGGGAGAGTTACAAAAAAGATATCTTGATAGAAGGAGCCACTATGGGGTTAGAGAGAAACCTGGTGCCAGGGAAAATCTCAGGAATTCACAAGGATGACCCCAGCTAAGACTTTTAGCAATAGTGAATTTGGTGCCTGTACTGGCCCTCTTCTGTAATCAGATTAGTGACTAAATGTCACCACAGAGCCTTCATTTAGTACCTGATAGAAGCAGATGCAGAGACCCAAACTTTGGACCAAGCTCAGGGACTGTTGTTGAAGAGAGGGAGGAGGAGAAACTGTATGTGCCAGGGTGTCAAGATCATGACAGACAAACCCTCAGATATAGATAACCCAAGCTCATCAGAGCTCAGGAGCTCTCGACAAACAGCCAGGGAGCCTACATGGGACTGACCTAGGTTCTCTATATGTGGGTGACAGTTATGTAGGTTGGTGTGTTTCTGGGGCCCCTGGCAGTGGGACCAGGATCTGTCCCAGATACATGAGTTAGCTTATTCCCTATGGTGGGAGGATTTGAGATGTCTTTCTGTATGCTGTGAATAGCACTGGTTAATAAAGAGGCTATTTTGGCCTATGGCAAGCCAGCTTATAGACAGATAGGAAATCCAAGCATAGATAAAGGGGAAGGGGGTGGAGTCAGGTGGACATGCTGTGAGCCGCTTTCTAAGAAAATGAGATGTAAAGAAATACAGGTTAGCCATGAGCCATATGGCAATACACAGATTAATCAAAATGGGTTAAGTTGAAAGAGCTAGCAAGTAATGAGCCTAAGCCATAAGCCAAACAGTTTGTAATTAATATGAACCTTTGTGTGATTATTTGGAGCTAAGTGGCTGTGGGATTGCAGGTCCAGACCTTGGGCTAGACAGGCCAGAAACTTCTGGCTACAGAGGGAAGCCTCGTTCAGCCTTGATGCAGGAGAGAGGAGCTTAGTCCTGCCTCAACTTGATATGTCATGTGTTATTGACTCCCATGGGAGACCTTACCTTTTCTAAGGAGTGGATGGGGGAGGGGAGGGAGGAGGGGGGAGGGGATGGGAGGAGAAGAGGGAGGGGAAACTGGGGTTAGCAAGTAGAATAAAAAAATAATAAAAAAGAAAGTAACACATATTTGCATCATTAAACAAATGTTCTACCACATAAGCAAATGCAACACATTTTAAAATAATATTCTACAATACTCTACTTCTCTATCCCATACTTGATCATTGTAGTGCACCCACCTGCTCATATCACTTGGTGCCAGACAGGTGAAAAATCTTAAAACAATTTCTTACTAGGAAGGCCTTCCTTCCTTCCTTTCTTCTTTCCTTTCTTTCTCCCTATCTATCTGTCTTTCTTGACAGTGTCATAAAACACAGCCCTGGGCTGGAGAGATGGCTCAGCGGTTAAGAGCACTGTCTGCTCTTCCAGAGGACTCGGGTTCGATTCCCAGCACCCACATGGCAGCTAACAACTGTCTGTAGTTCTAGTTCTAGGCAAACACCAAGGCAAATAAATAAATAAATAAATAAAGTTTAAAAAAAAAGAAATTGAATTGGTTATTTAAAAAACAAACAAAAAAACAAACAAAAAAGCAAAACAAAACAAAAAACACAGCCCTGGTTAGCCTGAAAATCATTATGTAGAACAAGCTGGACTCTAATGCACAGAGCTCTACCTGTCTCTGCCTCTCAAGGGCTGGAATTAAATGCATGTGTTGCTATGCCTGATGACATGCTACTATTTTCAAGATTTGGTTCAATCTTTAAACAGCTGACTGTCTTGGCAGTGGGTCCTGACTTACAGTTATAAAACCTAGGTAATAATAGCATGTTGGGATTTATCATGGTGGTTACAATGAAGCCTGTACATGCTTAGTGGTCATCTTAGTTCCATCAAATGGTAGTTTATTAAAGGGATTTATTACTCATAGTTCTGGGGGGTCATGGAAGTCTAGTCAATATGTCGGGGCTAGAGAGATGGCTCAGTGGTTAGGAATACTGACAGATCTTCCAGAGGTCCTGAGTTCAATTCCCAGCAACTACATGGTGGCTCACAACCATCTATAATGACATCTGATGCCCTCTTCTGGCATGCACTGTATATAATAAATGAATCTTAAAAAAAAAAAGAAAGAAGTCTAGTCAATATGTCAGCAGATGTGATATCTAATTTCTGGTTCTTGCTGCATCATGACATGGTAGAAAGGGAGAGGGTCCTGTGGGAGGGTTCTTTGCTGATTTACTAGGTTCTGTCTGAAGATCGCAGCAGTAACCATTTTGAACAGCACTTCTAGTTGCTCAGAAAGAACAAGGAGGCAGCAGACAAAATGGTAGAGGGTTAGCTGCAATTCTAAGGCGAGCTAACCTCAGACCTTCCAGAGACCTTTAAGTCATTTTCAGTTGTGAGCACAGATAAAGATCTGGGAGCCAGCAACAAACAGTAGCACCAGCCAAAGCCATGCAGATGGGAATCACTGCACAAAGATGTATAAAGGGAGAAGGGAAGACCCTGGGTATAGAACCTCTTCCTTTCAATAAGAGTAGTGTTTATGAAGTTCTGAAGATGCTCTGCAGGAAGGGACAGCAGGAGAACAAGAGGAAGCCATGGTATAGTAAAGGAGCTGTGATTACGACTCAATGTTGGATAGGGATCCATTCATTTCATCACCATTCCTATGCTTCCTGCCTCTTCTTCCTATTTATTCTCTTCTCTTTCCTTCTCCATCTTCTTTCTGTCTGTCTTAGTTAAGGTTTCTAACTTAGACTCTACCAGCACAGCAGCTCTTATAAAAGAAAACCATTTAATTGAGGTGGCTTGCTTGTAGTTCAGAGGTTTAGTCCATTATCGTCATGGTGGGAAGCAAGGCAGAGCATGCAGGCTGACATGGTATCGGAGAAGGAGCTGAGAGTTCTTGACCCAAAGGCAACAGGAACTGATCTGAGAAACTGGGTGTAGCTTGAGCATGCATGAGACCTCAAAGCCCACCCCAGCTTTTTATACTTCCTCCAACAAGGCTGTACCTACTCCAATGAAGCCACATATCTTAATAGTGCCACTCCCTAAGAATTTATGGGGTTCAATTACATTCAAGCCCCCACACCTTCCTTCTTCTGCATGCATGTGCATGTGGTGTGAGTTTGTGAGGGGGTGCACGTGTACTGAAGAGAGTAAATTTAGCTCAAGAAATGCCATTTTGAATTCTAGTAGCCATAGAGATGAAATAGAGTTCAGTTCCACATTCCTGGCAGAGGCTCACCCAGTTCTAGGAGAGAATGAGCTGAGCACTAAGGACACCTGGATGATCCACCCCTCGGGCAGTAAAAACCTGCCAGCCTCACCATCCAGGTGGGGTCCAGGAATGTTAAACTATAAAAAGTTCCTAAGCATGAGTTCATTCACAGCACAGCTGTGCACTTGACCCCAAGTAACCCTGCCTTGTGGTCTTTGCTTATAAAAAGCTTGCACAACTTGGGGTGTGGAGCTCTTCCCTGCACCACACTCAAGGGGTGCAAGTGCGGTGTGGAGAACAGGAGAACAAGCTCCCTGCCTAGGCTTTTATTGCGCTGACAATAAACCTTGCTGTTACATTTCGGACATCTCTGTCTGGTGGTCTCTCTGGGTGATTGAGATTCAGGCATTATGGTACACTATGTGCATGAAGAGGTCAGAGGTTGATGCAGACTATCTTCCTTGCTTGTTCTCCACCTTATATCCTGGGGCAGGGTCTGTCCTTGAACCTGGAGGTAACCCATTTAGTTAGTCTAGCTAATCAGCTTGCTCTGAGAATCCCTGCCCTCCCAATGGATAGGATTAAAGGTGGGTCATCAAAGCCACCCAGGTCTTAAGTAGGTGACAGTGGTCCTAATTCCAGTACTCACATTTTCCTTAAGCTTGAACAGCAAGTAGTTTACCCACTGAGCCATCTCCCAGTCACCAACCCCCAGTTCTACTGCTAGCCCTCACTCCCAACTCCCAGTCCCACCCCTAGCCACACCCCTGGCCCCATCCCCTACCCTCAGTCCTTAGTTTCCCCTTTGGGTTGTCTGGTGAGAACTGCTGTACTGCGGAACCATCCTCGGTTTGGGGTGGTATTTCCTGCTGTCTTAGTCTACGTTTGGTTCTCCTCCGGGGAGACCTCTGGGTCTCCAGGAGGCACAGTTGCTCCTGAAATCCCTCCTAGGCTTGGGTCAGGGACACACAGGTTTCCAAGTTCTTGCCTCTGTCGGAAAGACAATACTTAGTGTTTTCCACAGACAAGGTGCATATTTTACACTTTAGGGAATCTTTTTAAAAAGAGGAAACATTTTTCTTCATTTGCAGAGAAGAGAAAGATTTTTTTTGTTTCTTAAACATTTATTACATATTCTGTTTGCTTTTATGAGTGCATGTTTGCCTGTTGGTCAGAAGAGGGCCCCAGATCTCATTACAGGTGGTTGTGAGCCACCATATGGCTGCTGAGAATTGCAATCAGAACTCGGAACCTCTGGAAGTGCAACCAGTGCTCTTATATTTTTGGTTGTGAGCCTAGACTTTAACAGCCAAGCCATCTCTCCAGCCCGAGGAAGTATTTTTTTTTTTTTTTTTTTTTTAATTTCCTTTGGCAAATGGCAATGCCAGGCAAGAATTCGGGTCTGTCTGGCTCTGCACAGAGATCTCCTCTATAGCTCACCAGTCTCCTGGGCTCCAAAGGGCCATGGGCTCACTCTCTGTACCCCATTCTTCTGTCCAGTTCTCACGGTCTAGGACTAGAGGGGAAAGTCAAGTGACTTCTTCTATTGGACCTGATCAGAATCTCTTGCTGCTATTTCCTTCTCATTCCAATCCATCAGGTTTTTTTTCTAAAGTAACTATATTTATGTAAATATTGTCAGGAACAAATTAAAGCAAGAAAAATTAATTAAGGGATTAAAGACACCACCATGTATTTAACTCCCAGACAGGAGCTGTCAATCCTGTGTCAGTGATGCTGGATCGGTGCCAAGTTCCTATGCTTTTTCTCTGCTCACTGCCATGTGTTTTCTCTCCGGGACTTTCCCATCAGCCTGACAATGAGGTCCTTGAATGTCCTGGGCTAAATCTTTAAGAATTATGACATTAAGGATTTGAATTGACCACACAGCTTAATGTGTGATAAAAATATAAAATGACAATTAGACAAATGAATGTAATTTTGGACTCTATTAATAATTAATTGTGCTGGTAAGGGTTCTGCAACAGTTCAGATATAAAGCTTTCATAAATAACTATAAAACAATGTGAGGCTATATGCTCAAATAGAGTCACAAAGTAAAACAGAGAGAAAAAGAGTCTAGAAATGGAATGACATTTGAAAAAGGCACTGTAATACTGCTGGAAGTTTCACAGTGGATATGGATGGCAGGTACAGTAGTCTAGGCTCATGCTAATAGTGGAGGCAAAGGAATAGAAAGAAGACACATGCCATATCTGTGAAGAAGCGTCATTCGGATGGCTCAGCAGGGGCAGGTGCTTGTGCTAAGCCTCATCTGATATTCATCCCCAGGACTAACAAAAAAGATCCAACCCCTGAATGTTGTCCTCTGACCTCTACGTGTATACTGTAAGGATTCCTGGCACTCCACGTAGCTGAGACACCTCAGCTCAGGTGGGATGCACCTTGTACAGAGGCACGCCCCTGGGCGTGGCTGTGTAAACCCTGCAGCACCTCCCTGGACGCATGACGCATATTTGTATATGCCCCTTCTCTTAAAAGAGACTGCTCCGGTCTCTCACTCTCTGTCCCCTGCTGTCCTGCTCTCCTGCTTCTGCACCCACCTGGGAATTCTCTCTTAAATAAACTCTCCTGTGTGGCCCAGATAGTGTATATTTGCTTTCACTCGCGCAACTAACATATACTATAGTTCTCATCTAACTAACAACTAATTAACCAACAATGAACTAACTAACTAGCTAACTGAAAATGTAATGTAAAAAAGAAAGTAATATAAGTTTGGACAGGGAATATTGCTTCCTTGGTAGAGTGCTTGAGTAACAAGCATTAGATCCTAAATTTGATCCCCTGTCTGTGCTAAAGAAACTGGGCATGGTATAAAAAGGCAGAAAAAGGAATGTCAGAAGCTCATGGTCATCCTTGGCTACATAATGATTCCGAAGGCTACCCTTAACTAACTAAAACACTGTGTATTAGGTACTTTTCTATTGCTGTGATAAAGCACCATGAGTAAGGCAACTTATAGAACAAACAGGTTTTTAGGTCTTATAGTTCCATAGGGTTAGGGTCCATGATGGCAGACTGAAGGCACGGTAACAGGAACAGGAAGCTGAGGGCTCATATTCCAACCAGAAGCAGGAAGTAGAGGCTGCCCACTCCCAGTGCGCAGATACACACTTCCTCCAGCAAGTCCACTCCTCCTAAACCTACCAAAATCATGCCACCGACTGGGGGCCAACTATTCAGTTCTCTCACGTTCAAACCTCCAGACCTTGCCAGAAAACAATAGATCAGGAGAGGTAAGTGTGGTTTGATGGCTATAATTTGGGGACTCAGAGATAAAGATAGGAAAATTAGGAATTCACAGCCAGCCTAGGAGAATTTGAGACCAACTTGAACTTCTTGAGACCATGGTATTTGTTTAGGGGGAGATGCCTTTTTAAAATGAGAAGATAATTTTTAAAGATTGGCATCAGATCATTTGTGTCTTTGAACACTGTCCCTTCTCACTTAGGCGGGTGATACACTGGCATTCTTGCTTTCCTTAGTCACTTGTTAGTCTGGAAGACTGTCAATCTAACTGCCCCTGAATGAACTGTAGAAAGCCATCTTGGTCCCCATGAGGCCGTCTCTGTATTTATTGGTGCCTCAGCTCACGTTTGGTCTGCTGTCCCAGGAGTCTATTGCGAGCATGTCTGCACTAGTCCTGACAGCCAACTTGCTGTCCTCATCTACCTGGCTTGATTTGCTCAAAGAATGTTCCTAAACCTTCTTTAATGGAGCTTCCTTACTGAAGAAATAGGAGCTTACTGGGGGGGGGGAGGGGGGGAAGAACTATGTTAAGGGATTCTTATTAGAAGAGCATAAAAGTGATTGACAGCGCCTAAGGGCCACTAGCTTCTGGTGATTAGGAGCTGAGACAGGAACCTGGATTTTAGCTTTCTTTCCACCTCCTTGTTTCTTCCTCTCTGCTTTAGTCTGCCCTGGATTCTGCTGCTCCTTTGTGTGCAGAAAATATGGCTACCAACAGTTTCTGTATCTACCTGCAGAGAGAAAAGCAATCTGTCCTTCCTGTACACCGACTAGTCAATTTTGATCAGCGATGCCACAACCACAGTTGATGAGGTGGGAGCATCCTTATGAACCTGCCTGAGCAGAGACACCTGAGACACATGTGGGAGGGGCAGCTGGGGGGGTGTGGGAAGGAAAACCATAGCAAACAGGCAAGTGCTGCCTGCTGCCTCTCCCTAGAGTTACTTTTATAAAATGGCAGGCCCTGGCTGCAGACTGGTGTGTCTGTAAATATGTTGTGCATCTGCGTGCCAGTACACAAGTGGAGGCCAGAGGTCAGCCTTAATTTTTGTCCTTTAGCAGTTCTTCACTTTAAAAAAAAATAAAGACTTATTTTATTGGTATGTTCATGCATGCTTGCTTTCGGATGCTTGCTGGTGCCATTTTCCCTGGAGTTGACAGAGTCATTGGGGGGTTTTTAATGTAGGTGCTAGGAATAGAGTGCCTGTCCCTGTAGGCAGTTTCTGTTTGTCTCAACAGCTGCCCCCAAATAACCACAGAAGAACTTAATACTAATTGTGAATGCTTGGCTGATAGATAGCGCAGGCTGATTACTAACTAACTCTTACCATTTAAATGAGCCCATTTATATTAACCTACATCCTGCCATGTGGCATCACTTCTCTTTCATCTTGCATCTCCTGTTTCCTCTCCATGTGTGCCTGGGGAATCCTCCAGCTCCATCCCTCTCCTTCCCAATGGCATTAGTCTGGTTTTCTCACCTAACCTTATCCTGTTCAGCTATCAGCCACTCAGCTTCTTTATTAACCAACCACAGTGACATTTATTCACACAGTGTAAAGGAATAGTCTACATGTTCCCTAGAAGAGCAACAAGCTCTTCAATCAGGTTTTAAATCTGAGCCAAAACCTGCTTGCTCAGAACTGAGTCTTAATGTACAGATCAGGCTGGCCTGGAACTCACTGAGATCCACTTGCTTCTGCCTCTCAAGTGATGGAGTCAATGGTATGTGCCGCCATGCTGTGCTTCATCTTTTTTTTTTTTGGCCAGCCTTTTCCCCTGAGGCCTCATAATTGACTGGCTGAACAATAACCTCAGTGACCTATTTCCATAGCCCTCTCTGCCTCGTTTTTTTTTTTGGGGGGGGGGGATTGTGCTGGGGTCAAACTGAAGGTCAAGCAGCACGTTACCTACTGAGCCATCTCCTTAGTGCCACCCTCTACGAGAGCAAAAGTTACATTTTTAAGTTTTAACTATGAAGCCCAAGAGATCCATGACACAAAATGCCTCTGATCTGTAAGCCCCTTGACCAAGGACACACAGTACCTGAAATGCTGAGGATATTGTTTATGGGAGATAACAAGCTGCTTATTTTCATCCCCTAAATGAGTTTGACTCATCTTCATTGGATGTGTGTAGTGGGAATATGTGTTACATTTTAAATAATTGTTCTGCCTACGGGTTTAATAAAAGCTGATTGGCCAAAAGGTAGACAGGAAGTGTGGGCAGGACTACCAGGCTAAGAAAACTGAGTACAGGAAGAACAGAGACAGATGCCAGAGAGCCACCAGAGAGAACCACCAGAGACATGATGAAGAGACAGCAGCAGATGCAGAGGAAAGAAGCCAAAATGCGGCTCTGAGAAAAGGTATGAAGCCGCATGGCTGAACAAGATAGGTTGAGTTCAGATGAAGGAGCTAGCAAGTTACATGCCTGGGCCCTAGGTCAATCAGTGTAAAATTAACACAAGTGTTTGTGTGATTCTTTAATTCTGTGGGACTGGGAAACTGCGGGTCCTTAGGACCGAACTTTGAGACTAGCCTGGAAAGGTCATCCAGAAACCTATTACAACAGATATGCTTGATCACATGTGGGTGGGGGGTACACAGGCAGAAAATGCATCAGGATATATGATTACCCCTGATTGGACATGATAGAAATACTTAAGCTGCAGTAAACTCTGATTCAGGGCCATTTCCCGAAACCCAGAGACGGACCTGGCCAGAGCCCATCTACCTGGCCAGTATTTAATTAAAGCTTGTTTCAAATTTGGTTTTAAACTATGGGAGTGTGTAGGGAGCATTGTACCGCGCCCTAAAGATGGCGCCGGTTTCCGCCTTCAGCCCTCCCAAGGGCTAGTGCTCTTGGGAGTAAACAACTCCTTTTTTGGCTGTAGGCGAGGATGATGGCTTGCTTCCTGCGTCCTAGGACCTATGGGCGATGTCCACATAGCTTACTGGGGTTGGAGGCCCAGAGGGTATTTAGCCACGAGCGGGCTTCCCCCCGGGGTCGGAAGTCAGAAGTTAGAAGATTGTCAACAGGTCCTGAATAAACGGCTGGAGAGAAGAATCCTGACTCGCGTTCTTCCTTGCTGGCGAGGTTGGGCGCGACAACTGGTGGTCCGTACCGGGGAATCATCGGAGAATCG